>JAOCPS010588762.1:0-11130 GCA_025505425.1 Graphium colonna | reverse complement strand
ACCCTTTACAGCGTTCATGGTCACGGGTAGGACTGAGGTGTTTGATGTCCCGGTGTCACTTGTTAATCCTGCATACCGTCAGCTTGAATATTAATTTTTAGTAACTTACTATCTAACTAACTAACGCCTCATGTTCCTGCGTCCTCTCTACCGAATTTTGACGTATACGTACTTACGAGGATATTTAAAAAATACTTGCATGCCATCCAAGTAGAATTTGCCGCATAGTCTCGGCGATGTTAAATGGAGCATTAATTATACAGGATAATTGGTGAGTCCTAAACGATATTAAAATAGAGCACTCGATAGTCGATTCTCATCATATTTATGTAATAAAAATTAAAGCATAGTTTTCGACAAAAGTTTCTTCAATAAATGAATGAAGTGTGGTGGCTCGGCGTGGCGCCTGATCACAGCTGTACATACAAGGTCGTCGATCCTCCACCTGCGCCTTCAGTCTCACCCCGGCTACAGCGCGTCCGGATGAACATGAATTGCGTAATAATCGTTTTAACTTTAGATAATGTTTGCTCAGTGTAATTTAGTAATTTTTGATAATATTTTTATTCTTTACATATATCCCTACATATAACGTCTTAAAATATTCAAAGTAACTTAACAGTCAAACTGTATATGATGTGCAGAAGTGATTCATGCTCTGCACAGCTGTTCGAGTTATTCGATTGATATATTGTATGATATTGTTATAAATATGCGAAAAAACTGCAGTTCTTCCCATTTTATATTTGAACAGGTCTAGTTCTCGAACCGCTGCTAGATTTTGACGTAAACACGTCGTGAGTGTGTGAGAAGAATTTTGTATTTGCTTTTATTAATTCTGATAATCGATCATAGGTTTTTTGTCCCAAAGAGTTCTATAGGAGACAGCCGTCTAACTGATTCTCTACCATTCGCGCCTTGCTTTCGAATCACATATTAGTTTATTTTTCTCAGCTTCTTAATTTGATACTACTTGGAATATTCATTCGCATGTACTTTTATATCTTACATCAATTCGCCACGACAACGGACAGGGAAGGGAGGATCTCAAGGTCTTTTAGGGTTCCGTAGTCCACAAGGGAACCTTACAGTGTCGTCATGTCTGTCCGTCTGTCTTACTCCGCCGTTTCTGCATTGACTGTCGCGAAAATTGATGGAGAGATGTAAATTAGAGAATCAAAAGTTGGTTTTTAAAGTTATGTATAAATATTTATTTTTCCTTATTCTCCTCATTAGCTTTTTAAATATTATTACAATCATTCTAAAAAAATGTGCTATTTAACTCTAAGTAAGTACTTTCAACTAAAACTATAGCGGACTCGGTATCTAAAGTATAGCTATTTTTATACAACTCGACAAACTTATGTTCTAACAGTCGTCCAAACAAAATGTTTGGAATCCGCAAAATGAAATTTGTCGGTATTTATTTTGTCAAGCGGTCGGGTGAACCATCGGATGGCGAACGCTTTCTTGTGCGTGCTCGACACTCTCTTGGTCGGTTTTTAATTTAAAACTGAGCTACCACCACGACTCCTTAAAAATCAGGAGTTCACTATAACAATATTTATCGGCATCTTCCAAACACTATTAACCTACGACACGTGTAGACTTTATTTTAAATGATAACAAATTCACTTGGAATGGCGCAAAACTGTTTTCATCTTTCATATTGTTATGACACATTAACGCTGAACTTTGACTCGCGTTTATCGTGAATGGTTTTCCGAACGGAACGTGCTTTTTTTTTATTCTTGTGTATAATTAAAATTACATAAAAGAAGGGTCACGCGTTTGCGTGATAAAATAGACGTAATCGAGATATTAAGCAGTTCAAACTGATTTGTTCAGTCGTTATGTAAGGATTTTTAACGTTTTAACAAAATTGCATCATGTAAAGACGGTTGTTAAACAGGGACTTAATATTCAAGGGCGTTATATGTGGAGGTCATATATAAAATGTAATATCAAAAGTAAATATTAATTGACCACTGAGCAAACGTAATCAAAATTTCAGTAATTATTTACGAAATACATGTGCATTCAAGCGGACACGGCGCGAGTCGTGCCCTTTTCGGGTCAATGAACTGCGCCATATGGCCATCTGTTCGCTGCCGGCATCGTATCCATGCTTCATCTATTTATTTGAAATTTTGGTCGAAAATTATGCCCCTATTTTTTTTACATAAATATGATGACAATCAAGTAACAAGTGCTATCGTTTAAAATCATGGGTGATGATTATGGATGTCCTCAAGCAATCCTTTTTAGAAGTTAGGCCTCAATACTGATCCTATAGTTAATTTCAATTTCGAATCGAAGTGCCGCGTGATGCTTCTGCTCAATAAACATTTTTATTTGTATCTTATAACCACAATAAATCGATAAGTTTTAGAATACTTAACCGAAAATTTCTGCTATACAAAGATTATTCCGTAAGGCGGTTTCTTATATATTAATGTAAAAAAAATTGATGTGACTTAGGTAATACACATTTAAAGCGGTTCTAAGCAGTCGTGTTTTATTTTGTAAATTTTTAAAACCGATTTCAAACGAAACGAAAGGTTTATATATAAACATATGCGTGTTTTTCTGTTCATGTTTGTAGGCTAAAAAAGTTGCCATATAAAAATTTTATTAGGTCGGGGAAAGATTCTTCGCATTTTATATGAAAATTCTAATAATTTTTAATATAGTTTATTTACATTCAACTAAAGCATGCAGTTACCATTTTATTCGATAGCTTTTTGCCATCTTGTAGGTAGGGACGCGATCTCATTTTTATAGAAATTTTGGGACTTCTGATCAAAAAACCGCGACAGGTGGTTGCAGTCCTCTCGTTATGTTAACCTTACACTGTCTAAAGAGGATGCCTAACTGGACGCATTAACACCTCCCAGCTGAACTCTTAATTTTTGCTGAGTGGCTAAATATGTTGAGATCTAGCGTTATCATGATGAAAAACCACACTCCTTCTGTAGATTAATCAGGTTTCTCTCAACTTGTTGCTTTAATCTCATCAGTTGCTCGCATAAGAGTTCAGATTCGAAGGTCCAGTCTCTTGGTAACAGCCCATAATGCCCTTTTAATCCCATCACACACACAGCGTCACCTTGTTGCGAGTTAACTCGGGTTTTGTCAGAGTCTGACCGGCCTTTGACCAAGGCCTTTTCCGTACGTTCTTTTTTACGTGATCTACTTTTTATCACCAGTTATCAGCTTCTTCAAAAATGGTTCGGTTTCATTAGGTCGTAATAAAGAATCACAAATGAGTACACGGTTCATTAGGTTTCTTTCAGTGAGCTCTTGAGACACCCAAATATCGAGCTTTTTTGTGTATCCAGGTTTTTCAAATGCGCCAAAACTGTTTTGTGGTCGATTCCCAGTTCTTCAGCTACGTCGTAACTACCGATATACCGATCTTGCTGCACTTTTTCAAAAATGGCATCCATTTTATTCGTAAAAAAAGAGGCGACCAGAGCGATGTCTATATATGACGTCAAAACTTCCGGACTGAAAACGCTTAAACCAAAGGACTCTGTCCAAAAAGTACCAAAAATTTTCATGCATAAAGATAATAATTATAACGTAATTATTTTCACAATTTCTTAAGACATCACGATTCATGGATTCGATTTTTAACCAGAGAATTTAATTTAAAGCATAAAAGTATGAATTTTGCTTTACCTACATGACGTTGGGCAATCTGTCATAGTGATGTAGAATGCAATAGAAGCTATTTTCTATGAATAAATTTTTCGAATTTATCAAATATCTCCGAAAAACAGGGTTTTTTTACGAAAAAAATCTTCTGTATATAAGTCTGGTCTCTAGTCAAAAAAACATGTTTGTACTCGATGTAACTTGGTACTGTTTGCCATATGAAAATGGGCATTGTCCTTTGGGCGTCTACTCCGCTATAGAGAATTTGACAAGAGTGTTAGTCATTTACAGCTTAAACTTTTAACCTTAGTTGTTAATAACTAATTTTCAGGACCTTATTTGAGCGGATATCTATGCAATGTCGTCGGCCGAAAACCATGCTTCTACTTAGGAGGATTCCTGACACTCCTATCGTTTGTCCTCTTGGCTACTGCAAATAATCTAGCGATGATATATGTTGGCAGAGTTTTCATCGGCTTGGGAACCGGAATAATTGTAATCGTGAATCTCGTATACATTGGAGAAATTGCGTAAGTATAAATGTATATAAATAACCGGTATACAAAAAACTATAAATATACAGTCTCGAACTATAATAACAATCAAAACTGTCTTTATTTTATATGTCAAAGTTATGGATGGCGTTTATTCTTAATTTAAACAATTTTACGGATTTATCGCGGCTTATTTTAAATTTTATCACCAGACGTTTCGAACCCTTTACAGCGTCATGAATGCCGGCAAGGGTTCGAAACGTCGGCTGTCGTCTTAGTCACGAGTAGGACTAAGACGTTTGATGTCCTGGTGTCACTCGTAAATATTGCATACCGTCAGCTTGAATATTAATTTTTAGTCCGATCAAACCGCTATAAAATCCGTAAAATTAATTTATTTAAAAATGTCTAATATTTGCGTAAGTCTCTGAAACAAAATGATGGCATTTATTTTTGATTTTACAAATTCAATCCTCCGTGCTGTCAGCAACGTTTTTAACCGACTTCTAAAAAGGACGAAGGTTCTCAAATCGTATTCTGTTTTTTTATGTATAATCGCGCATATCTCCGCCATTTATGAACAGATTTTAAAAAATCTTTTTTATTTTGTTGGGCATTCTTTCGGAATAGTCCCATAAATTTTCGATTCAGTAATTTTTCATTTAAATCAAAAAAGAAAAATTGATTTTATATATTTTTTCGCGTATCTTCGTCATTTATGAAAAAATTTAAAAAAATCTTTTTTTATAATATAGGTAATTATTTGTAGATAGTCTCATAAAATTTTCAAAAAACAAATCGGTTTATAAGTTAAAATAAAAATATCAAAATTTAGGAATGTTCGTACATATCTCCGCAACTTATGAACTGATTGGAAAAAATATTTCTTTATCTGTTAGCGTACACTTAGCAGTCCTACAATATTTTATAAAAATCGGATCAGTAGTTTGTTTTTAAAATCAAAATAACGGAGACAATTTTTCGATAGTACATTTTTAAGGCGTTTGAAGTTTTCGTAATTTTCAGTGAAAATAAACTTGAAAAATACAATAATCAAAACTTATACAATACAATTATCAACTCTGAAAGTTGAAGTTTTTTCAAGGAAAGTTTGTGACTCGGCATTGTGCCGTGGCCAATTTGTGATTATGTATCCAGGCTGTTTTATATATAAATATATAATATGTAAACAAATTATAAAAAAACATTGTCATACACATAATGTGTGATCATCGATGAAGGTTGTCATAACTAAGTTTATCAGTAATGCAATAAGCACAAGTCTCAAAGTCCTTATTTTTTATTGAGATATCCAGTGAACAGACTATTCACCTCATGGTTATTGATAATCGTCATCTATTGACACACAAAAGTTTACATCTCAAAATTTTTTTAGTAATATGAGAGGAAATTGAGAATTGAACCCACGATAAGAGACACTTGACTCTTTTAGATTTTAATATATATAAAAAATAAGTTATTAATACCCCAAATATATTTTTTTCACCGAGCAACATGTATTTTAAATAAAAAATACACAACAATATCAATATCATTACCATTTAGCAATTGATATTCGATTTTTTGTGTTAAAAATTATTTTTCATTATAATTATATTTATTTCAGCTCGAGTAATGTTCGCGGAATTTTGTTGACAGCTACTGGAATTTTTTCAACTCTTGGCACACTTCTGGTTTATGCTATTGGACCTTATGTTGCCTATTCAATAGTCTCTTATATAGCTGCAGGTATAACAGCAATGTACATAATAGGAATTGTATTCATACCGGAATCTCCTACCTATCTTGTCATGAAAGGTAAGCAGAGAAAAAAAATATTTTTATTAACTGAAAAAAGTACATCACAAATGTGTACTGGAAAAATCTTAGAATAAGTGCATTGCAGTTTGTGTATACTTATGTGAAAATCATCTTAATTTAATTTTGGAGTACTTTTTGTGTTTCAATCTGCTAGCAAGTTACTGGGTCACATTAATTATGTCGATAAAGTGATAAAATAAAACTTTAAAAAAATATACGTTTTCTAACCATAGGGTGTTTCTTTTTTAGACCAATCCAGTATTTTGATTAAAACTATTATTTCTTCATTTATTTACTTTTTTACTTTTGTTAGAGTAATTTTCCTTCCATATTTATATCGTAGCTTCAATATTTAAAAAAATAATAATAACGATAATATAAATAATGCATCGAGAAAGAAAACTACTTTGTTATTTTTAGCACAATATCTATTTACATCTGCTCATTTTATTGTTACCTTAATGAAAAACAAAACATTACAGCTAAAAACACTTGTGCCTAAGTGGTGACCTTTCAAATAAATTGACTAAGAAAAAACTACCACGATTGTAAAATATATGTATAGAACTTTCCAGATAAAAGAATAGAAGCCAAGGAGGTAATGAATACGTTAGGGAGATTAGATGAATGTGATGATTTTGAAGATATTAAAGTTGATGTCCCAAAGCATAATGCACTAGAGGAATGGAAGGAGATATTGACTGTCAAAAGCAACAGAAAGGCTTTGTTTATCACGCTTTCATTAGGAATGCTGCAACAAGGCAGCGGTATTGTTGCCTTAGTCTTTTTTGCGACGACCATCTTTGAATTAGCAGGGTCCTCAATAGAACCAAATATAGCCACCATCATAATTGGGGTCACACAAATTTTTGCGAGCACTCTAACACCCTTTTTCGTGGAACGCATCGGGAGAAAGGTCTTGTTGCTGTTTTCTACAGCAGTATGCTGTTTAAGTCTGGTAAGTTAAACCGGGCCAAAACAATAATTAAATATTTAGTTCTCTTTAGTTTACTTCTTAGCTTTATGTTTTTATTTTATATTTACAGGCGACTTTGGGTGTCTACTTTTATTTGGACTTTATAAACCACTCGTCTGCGTCTAGTATACAATGGCTACCGCTTGTAACATTGATAGTTTTCTTCCTTTCCTACGATTTTGGTAAGTTTTTTTTCAACAATATTTTCTTTATACATTTTTTCTTATTATTTTATTATGAACTGTAAATATGAAAATATTAATTAAGAACTATATTACAACATTTGTGCAAGTGTAAGTGAGCATTTTTAAATACTGCCCGAATACAATATTGCGTTAATACGATTATAAAAATATATTCAGTAATAATTGCTTAAAAATACCCAAATACTAAATTTTAGATATTTTCCATTTTTTTCACACAGTTCCGCTTTATATAAGGATATTATCTTTTTATGGATATTAGCCTCTGTACATTAAAGAAATTCATTTCATGCTTATAAAAGCGAAATACCAGCGACTGATATGATTAACCATGATTAACCACAAATGCTTAGGACTATGAAAATTCGCATGGGAGACCATGTGTAAAGCTAACGTGGCTATACGAAATTCGACATTAGAAACATTTGAAGCACTCAATGTTTGTCGACCAGTTTGTAGAAAGTTTTAGCCAAAGTCTTATTTAATGTGGTTATTACTTAAACGATGGTAAAACCACGGTCCAAAATAGGGGAAGCTATCATGTTAAATTAAAAAAAAATGTTCTTGGGGTCGTTTAAAAACTTATACAGCTCTGGAATGAGTACAACGGTAAATAATCGAGATTGTTGTTGGTATTTTGTATACTGGAACAAGTATAAAAATATGAATTATTTCAGGATTTGGTATAATGCCTGGTACCTTCATCGGGGAGATGTTCCAGTCCAGAGTGAGGGGTACGGGATCGACTGTAAGTGTAACGCTCAGTTGGCTTTTCGGCTTTGGCGTGACGACCCTCTTCGGTTACATGGTCTCTGAGTTGGGTAGCCATGTCACGTTCTGGATATTCTCGGGCATGTGCGCGTTGGCTTTCCTCTTCACCTTGGTGTTCGTGCCGGAGACTAAAGGAAAGACGTTGGACGAGATACAGTTTATGTTAAATAAATAATTCAGCTCTGCACATTGATTCTGTTTTATCTTTAACTTTACTATGACGATGGTCATTATTAGAATTTTTCAATATATATACATCAGTATCAGCATGTATGTAATAATTTTGTATCACGATGTATGCCAGTTATAGAATCGAAAGGACTTAGCGATCTTATTGAAATATTGTACGTGCCATTGCTGCATTAATAATAATAGGAAGACTTTTCAAAGACCATGTTGCGACGAAATTTAACTTTGAAAACATAAACCTCAGGAGATCTAGGAATGATAAATGCTCCTAGTATGAAACATAGATATATACATAGGCAATGTATTGACAAAGTTCTTACTGAAGCTGATACCTCGACCCCTCTCACGAATCTTCGTAGGTATCTACCTAGTGACCTAATCATCGAAAAATGTATTATATCAAAAGACAGAGAAAGAAAATACATATAAACGAAAAAAAATATTTAAAAAGTACTACTGCATCAAACACAAAATGCAGGCCATGTTCAGAATTTAGGACTTGTATAATTTTATTCAAGAATACAAAAAAAGTAGCGATAGGAAAGTGTCTGCTGAGTAAGCTAGCTAAGTCATAAGTGTTCATGTATACACGCACGTATATGGATCGTTTACTTTGAAAGTGGTGTAAGTCAATTTTTTTAAAAAAATTACATATAACGTAATTCATGCTTAATTTAATGCAATTTTTTAATGTATAACTAGTCCGTGTTTAATTTCTTAAAAAAAATTCCATGTTTTGTATAACTTAAAATCGATCGGTAAATGAAATTGCATACTCATCGATTATGAACAGATGGTTGCCGATCAATAATCTGTTACATTTAATTCATAAAATATTATGTTAAGAGTTACTAATTTAGGTTATTTATTCTATTTTTTTCCTAAAATGGATAAATTCATTCTAACACCAGACAGTGATATAAGAACAAATGGTAAATCAATATTATCTTATAACAATTGAAAATATTTATTATACTTAATTATAAATAAATTCACGCAGACATGAAGCTCATGAATATAACTAGAAGAATTGAGGTGGTAGAGCATAATTACTTTTCACAGCTTTTCTTTCTGCACTTCTACGGCCGTACTCGCTCGAGGAAGTACCGCTGCCCTTTATAAAGTAGGCATAAAATAAAGTATGCATGACTTTTGCCGGATGCCGGATTGCCATACCTACCCTTTTCTTTTCCTATTCCTACCCTCTCCAAATCCTTAATCCCGACCCCATCCTATCCAATAAACCTATTATATCCGCTCTTCCAGCTTGACAACGCAGTCGCAAGTCTCCGGATGTTGCGTTTGCCTATGGGCGACGGGATCGTTTACCATCAGGTGAACCGTCTGCTCGTTTATTTTCCTTTCCATAAAAAAAAATGAGACAGCAAGTTTGGGAAATGTATCATTTTAGATCAAAAGATAATTAAAATAGTCCACCGCTTATCTGACGAATAGTTATAAATATTTAATCAAATTTACATTTAAAAGTAAATTTGATTAAATATTTATCTTTAGTATTTATTAATGTTAGCTACAAATATTGCATGACCAAAAGCAATAACCAAAATTATTAATTTACGTTAATATTTGTTATTTAGAACTTTGGTCAAATTAAATTTAGTATATTCTCTAAAATATCAATAAAAATTTACGGTATTTTTCGTTTAGTAAAATTTGTGTTGATATTTTTAATTGAAATAACGTGAATTGTTTTCTTTCTTTTAATGTTGACAGATTGCATGTAAACAACTAGCTTGTCAGATACTGCATCGTTACAGCCAGTGATAACCGTTTCGATAATTTTGATATTTTATTATTATCGTAAATTATTAATATCGACTCTGTTGACATTATTAAGGTGAGCAAAACTAATGAAAAAAATAAAATTGAATAATAGTATATCTTTGTGTAATATTTTTTTAATCTTTAGTGCTCTGAAGTATTCATATGGAGGAGGACATACAATAACAGGTGCTTTTGGTACCGCCAAATAAAAACGTGTTGTTTACAGATGCATATTTTTTTTACATAATAATCTAAAAAAATCTTACCCATTAAAGTGTTTCTCGTATAACAAAGCCATAAATATCGCCATAGCGTCATCTGCACCTCCGTCGTGGTCGATAATTAATTTAGGGCCATATTTAACTGCTTCAGTGCTAAAACTAAATTACATAATTAATAGATAGAACAAAATTGAATAAGACAATTACAAATAATGAACAAAGCTTCCTGAATATAGCAAAGTATTTATTTGACATATTAATAAAAATGGATTCCAAAGATCGAATACCAATAATGTTACTTGGAGATTTAAAAGAAGTTGGATAGAAAGAAGAAAGAGGGTGCAAATGAAATCGTTACCTGCATAAGAATAGAAGAAATACAAAAAACATCATCACTGAGTTTAAAAATAATACAAAGTAATAAAAGAGAAATAAAAATAATAATAAGAGAAATAAAAATATAATAAGAAAGTTAAGTGCCGACAACGAAACCAAAAGGAGGGCAGAGAACTGTAGATAGTACTGATTACATCGACATAAAAATATACGCAAAATTATGTCATTTACTATTCAGAGTGTATAAATACGTCCGATGATGGTATAGTAAATACTGATACTAAACATGCCAAGCTAAGCCAAGGCACTTTAAAGCTATCTTACCCTTGACGATTTTTTTTTTTGCATATAATTTTTTATATATGTTATAGTAATTTCATGTTATACTAAAGCGCGAAAAATAAATTATCTGAAATCAAAACGGAAACGTTACGATAAATCAATTTTATTAAATAAAAAAAAAAAACGAAACAAGTAACGAACATGGTGTAAAATATAATAAAGATAAGATAAGAACAACTGTGAAATATGTAATAGCTTTGTCCATTTACGTCTATTAATATGCTGACGTGTACGTAGTGAAAAAATGTATTTTAAATTCCAGGTGGTAGAGCATAACATCCTTTCACAGCTTTTGCTGCACTTTTAAGGCCACGCTCGTCCGGGGAAGTACC
>JAOCPS010588651.1:0-11131 GCA_025505425.1 Graphium colonna | reverse complement strand
ATTAGGCCCATAATGGGCACCCTGTTTCATCTCTAGGTTTAGAATTTCTTTACAAAGACGGAGTCTATACACAACAGAATCAAATTATAACGTCACTTATTAGAATTTATACTGCCTCCATAGCCTAGTGTTATGGGCCCTTGTTTTGTCACGCGTAGGTTCAGGGTTCGAATCCAGCGGGATAACAATAACTTTGTGTGGTTGTTTCTTCGTTGGATTAAGGCAATGCAGACTGATCACCCAATTGCCTGAAAATAAAGATGATCTATGCACAGATGGGCATGTACAAAATCGGCCCTGCACCTGATCTATCTCTGGTCGTGCCAGTTATCCGTCCCATCGGGCTATGGGAGTAAATAAAAAAACTAATTTTCTATAACTAAAACTGTGGTCAACTCCATACTCTTCTGTCTGCTTGATTTTCATCAAAGGTTTTGGTTCAGAAATAAATAGTTTGATATTTTTAAGATCCATATTGTTGCCTTTTTCTCTTACTCTCTGGCTTGGCCCCAATTGAATAGTACTTACAATGTCCTTATGACAGGATGTCCCTGCTGTTCTCTACCTGGATCTACTTCTTCCGGGGCAGATTTAGCCAACATCCTCTCAACATCCAAAATCTGGAAAAAACGTAACATACTTAGAGTACTTTTTCTTAATTTTTTTTATACTAGCTTGCCCTCGGTTTCACTCGCAGTTTTAGGACTTATCTGTTAATTTGAACGATAAAATAAATATTTGTACCAAACCTAAAAATTTTTAATTTTTTCTAAAAATCTGTTTTTTATTTATTTTACATGACTTCTAAGCGCTGAATCAATATGAAAAACTGTGAAAACTGCATTCGATTTCACTCAGTGGGATTTGTTTTATGCATGTACAGACATGCACACAGACAGACAAAAATTCTATAAAGGCTTGTCTTGTTATTAATTATTGTTATAAAGACAATTTATATAATTTTTTTGTGTGTGTTACATTTTTATTATCCACTAGCTGCTCCCACTGGTTTAACCGCGTAAATTACCCGTCTTTGCAAGATTTTTCATTCATACTCTGCTCCTATTGGTTATAATGTGATGTTTTTAACCGCCTCTGAAGCCTAGTGGTATGGGCTCTTGCTTTGTAAACCGGAGGTCGTAGGTTCGAATCCCGCGGGGGGACAATGACTTTGTGTTGTTGTTTCTTGGTTGACTTAGGGCAATGCTGAAAAGAAAGATGATCCATGCGTGGGATGGGTATGTAAAAAGTCGATCCTGCGCCTAATCTCTCTCCGGTCGTGTCGGAAATCGGGCTATGAAAGTAAAGGTACAAAGAGTGCACCTGTGTTTGCGCCTACACTTGTGCACTATAATATTTCCTGCGCAGTTGTCTAATCTCAAATTAGATTGGCCGCCGTGGCCGTAATACGGTCAGGAGGACTAAGTGTGATGTTATGTAACCTAAAGCCTTCCGCAATAAATTGGCTAACTAAAGCTAAAAGAATTTTTCAATTCGTACCAGTAGTTCCTGAGATTAGCATATACAACCAAACAAATGAACACTTCAGATTTATAATATTAGTATAGAAATCTCGGCATACAATAAATTTAGATGCAGTTTTCACAGTTGTATTGGTCTAGACCTAACTTAAAATCTGGTATAAGTCTTTTATGATATGCCTTAATTATCAGTAATTTGTCATCAACCCACCTAGTATACGGCCAAACAAGCTTGTGGCCCACTTGGTTGTTGTGGTTTGTTCGCATCAACCTTTAGTATCAATTTTTTATGGAAAGGATGTCAAACAAGCAGACGGTTCATCTGATGTTAAGTGATCCCGTCGCCCGAGGACACACATAACGTGAAATTACGTGTGTGATGAAATTTACCTTAGAAGGAATGGGAAAAAATAAGAGAAGGAATGGCCATCTGGTATCTGAGACTGTCATGCATACTTTATTTTATACCAACTGTGTAGTTTGGTACTTGCCCGGGCTAGTGGGGTCGTAGAAGTGCAGCAAGAGCTGTAAAAGCTTGTTATGGTAGAGCATAACAAGCTTTACAACTCTTGCTGCTTGCTCTAAGCTTTTACACTCTGAAAATCTATAAACACAAACGCCCACCTTAATACTAGCATCCACACTGCCAGTAGCGACCAACTGGCCACACGCACTAAAAGCACCCGCGCGGCACGCCATCTTGTGGGACGTCACGTAAGCTGTTTCATAGGTCGCAGGTTCCGGGGCGAGGGAGGAGGCGTCCATCTCATATTCCAGATCTAGAATCGAAGCCAAAAACTTAAAAAAATACTTGTGTTGTTAGGGCGATTTATACTGTGGCGACTGGTGATTCACATTAAATATACGAGGTTGTTATAAGTGGGGATCATTTATGAAGAATAGAAGTAAATATTAATTGACCACTAAGTAAACTCAATCAAAAGTTAAATAATTAATTGCAAAACGCATAACAGCTGGGGTAGGATTGATATTTTTTCGGGTCGACGACCCCCACATAATGCCATATGATGTGGTGCCACAAATGCACCATATTCCATTTATTTATTAAAAAAATTTGTCGAAAGCTATATCTCAAATTTTATTACATAATTATGACAATAATAAGCACAAGGTGCTCTCCTTAAATATCGTTACTGAATACTAATTTACTAAGTTGTCTTATATAACCACTCATTTTATTACAAGTGTTAAGTTTTATTCTTACCGAATCCCGTAGTTCCTAAGAGATGTTCAGCACCGCTAGACGCAGCGAGCCTGTCCTTTCTATCTGGCTCATGCTGCAGTCCAACCATCATTAAATTTAACAACCTGCAATTTAATTTTTACATATAAGAAATTGTATAATTTTAATATGAAATTCCAACAATAAATTTATTTTCACAGAAAATTACAAAAAACAAACTTCAAGCTCATTAGGAATGTGCTTCCATAGTACATTTTTTTGTTACTTCAATTTAAAAAAACATTAAACAGATTCTTCAAATAATTATATTGGTCCATTGCTACAGAAAATTTACAAATGACTTAAGTGAGAATATGTTTTTGAAGAATGTTTTAACTGACTTCAAAAATGGAGGAAGGTTCTCAACTCCAATGTTTATGTTTTTTATGTTTGTGCATATCTCCGCCATTTATGAACCAATTTAAAAATTCTTTTTTCATCTTCTGAAATGATCCCATTTTTTAATAGTTTTTCTTTTAAATCAAAATTGCTTTTATTTATTTTTGCACATATCTTTGTCATTTATAAACCAATTTAAAAAGTGCTTTTTTTACATGATAGAACATTCTTTGCAGATAATCCCATAAAATTTTCTAAAACATTGGTTCATTACCTTGTTTTTAAACAAAAATAACAATATTTAGGAATGTTTGCGCATATCTTTGTTACTTATGAATTGAAAAATATTTTTTATTTATAAAGTTTTATAAAAATTGGATTAGTAGTTTGTGTTTAAAGTAAAAAAAACTGAGATATGTTTCAAAAGAACAATTTTAAGGAGTTTGAAGTTGGTTTTTGTAATTTTCTGTGAAAATAAACTTGTATGGGACCATTTTGAAAGATAAAAAAAATATTTTCAAAATCAGTTTGTAAATGGAAGAGATATGCATGAAAATACATTAAAAAGCTAATACAACTTGGTTAAAAATCATTATAGAAATTGTGGCACAGCCATAACTAAAGCATTTATAGAAAAATAACAGAATTATAAAGGTATATAATGCTATGAAAATATTTTATTAGTTTTATATTTATCTATTTTAGTTATTTCTTATATTTTTTCAACATGCACTTTTCCTTCGCATAAATTCTAACTGTGTCAAGTTTGTCACTCGTCTAGATTGAGTCAATTGCGTTGTAGGGTCAAATTTGAACCCAATATAACTGTTATAAATGTGCAAAATAAATATTAAGCTAATCTTTTTTTTTTGGGGAGGGAGGCCCACAAGCAAGTGGCTCACGTGATGGTAAGTGATCACCACAGCCCATGGATTCCAACCACACCAGGGGAGTTACTAGGTATGCCAGTGTTTAAGGTAGGAATAGGCTCTTTTCTTGAAGGTCCCCAAGCTGTATCAGTACAGAATTTTTAATATTGTATTAGAAAGTTTTTACATAGGTTGAATGAAATAGTTTCAATCTGAATCAGCCAATCAATTTAAACATACCTATCACTTGGTGGGCATGGAGGATCTGCGTGGACTGCTGCAGATAGAGTTGTTGCTATTGCTTGGAACCCATCATAATACAGTTGACTGTGGAGAAAACACAACTGACATATAATAAATTATTAGGTCCAGTATTACCATGAAAATTAAATGATATAGAACATAGATATCTCAGTAGATAACTATATTCACCCATGAAATAAACCTAACATTCAATTATGGTTGTAAGTTACATTAGCTACTTAAAATTTAACTAAGATTTGATATAAATTTCATCATTCATATAAAAAAAATTGCGTGAAGTAAAATTTATTAATAGCTTTTGCCACAGAAAATTACTTTACACATAACCTATAACTATGTTTACGACTTAAGAGTACTAAGTTAAATTTAAATATTGAATCAATAAGTCAGCAATAGGTAGTGTTAAAAGAATAACCAAAATCTATTCAAAAAGTATGTTTAGAAAGAAAACACAATACAAATAGATCTCACCTTATTACCATACGATAAAGGAGCTCACGGTTTTTAACCACGTTTCTGGTATCGACATCTCCGTTATTTTCTTTCATTTTTAGCAAATTACAAATAAATCTTGATAAAACCGGCCAAACAAACACTGAAAGTAAATTTGGCAATTGACAATTGACAATAGATAGCAAGAAACGAAATAAGGAATATTCAAATGACGTTTGTTAATTGTTTATGGTTGGTGTCAAGTGTGAAAAGATAGCGTTCATAATTCACTCACACTTAAAATATTTAAATAACTTTATAAGAAATGTTATCGTGTAGAAAGATCCGTTTAGGTTACAATAGAAACTGAATTGAGTAAGCTTAAGAACGATCAATATTTTTGAACATGCGCCTCAGTGTTCACTTGGTTTTATGGTACATTTATCAATTTCATTACACTTCAGGGAACAGAGCCAGTGAACAGTTTAATAATGAAATGTTTATGCTTCATAACATGTTCACTAGCTTTGAGCAAAAATTATCTTACTTCGTTTAGTTAATATACATATAATGTATATTAAATAAACGACGTTTTAAACGGGGTTTTCAAACGATAATTTTTATTTCAGATAACGTACATATGTTTAAAATATAATTAATTTACATATGCTCATATTAGAGAATTTTTTAACAAACTTCAATTTAGCAGGCAAATACTTTTGATTGGTCCTAAAAAATAAAAATAAACAGCAATGTAGTAGTTTTAATTTTAAATGGAGATTACCGGAGTTAATATATTATAAAAGTTCAATTTACGGGGTTCCGAGTAGGTTTTTAATTATCTGTAAAGACAATTATTTTTATCGTCTAATACTGGTAGTAGTAAATATGTAGGATGAAAAATGATTTAGTAGTTTGATTTTTAGATCAAAATAACAGAATTTAATACGGAAGAAAAGTTTCGAAAGTTCATTTTCAGGGCGTTTGAAGTCGGTTTTTGTAATATTCTGTGAAAATAAACTTGTTGGTAGTTCGTTTGCACGTGGTTCGTTCTTGATTATTTAATAAATAAACTTTCTAGTCGTTTGTTGCTTAATATTTTTAAAGGTTAATTAGTATAAACTTAAGCCTTACCAGTGAAACGTTCCAGTTTGTGGTGAAGGCTTGTATGTTTAGAGATGAATCGATATGACATATAGATAGTTTATAAACTAGATCAATATACAATATAGTATCAATATAGTATGGAGTTTAAACAAATACAAAAGAGAACATCACGCAGGTGAAAACCGCTGGAAGTATCTATTCATTTCAAATATTATTCGTTCTACTTTACGCGTTTTTTATTTAAAATTTTTTTTTTTCTTCTTTTTGGGATATTACAGTTTATTGCGTCCTTATGATATTTCTGTCTTTCAGGATTTCTTTTGCATTGTATTTGCGTTGGTCAAATTGCAATGCGGGATGACCGAGTCCGTGTAGATATTTTTCTGTTGAAACTTGAACAAGATCCGTCATATTACAAAACATTTAGGTAGACTAGATTTAAACCAAGACTAAATAGTCCGAGTTTGTTACCGAACTGTTGGTACTAAACATTACAAATCAAAGAGTAATCTAGGATCATTTAATACTGGTACTTCATTGTTAAAGCCTGTTTCTTCGACTATTTTAATTGAACCAAGTCAGGAATATAATAGTGAACTTAGATAGTTTCATTTTACAAACTAATTGGCATTTCAACAAAAAAAACTGTAATAAGAGACAGCTACGTTTCAATACAACATAAAACGGAGAAAAGCAATATGTATGCTCCGTGATAATTATATAACCAGTGCTCCGATTTAAACAGAATTTGGAATATATGTGGGTAATATAACTACAAATTCTAAGTTCATTAGGCAACAAAATTGGTTGAGTAGTTTACGAGATATTTAAATAATGTTTCAAGAATTTTGTGACGTCTCAGACATGTATCGCTAGATGGCGCAAAATCGAGTCATTTTGTTATATTACTTGCCATGTATTTGGTAGTGATAAGCTTCATTAATGATTGCGTATAAACAAAGTAATCAACTTCTATCAGTAGTCTATCTACCTGCAGGTCCTTCTCACCGGTTGCCGATGTGTGGAGTTGGATTGCTGGGACGGAGACGATGGTAGTCCAGTCATATACCACGGCCACACATTCACCACCAAGATACCGTTCAGAAGAGTTGTTGAGACCATTGCAAGGTAAACCTACATTTTTTTCTGGAAAGGAAGACAAACGAGCAGATGGTTCACCTGATGTTAAGCGATCCCGTCGCCCTTAGACACGCGCAGCATCCGAAGAATCGCAAGTGTGTTGTCAACCTGGGAAATTGGATATAGGAATTGGTTTTTTGCATAGTATGGGTTCGGGAATAAGGATATAGAGGGAAAAGGAGTGGGGAAAGAAAAAGACAGGAATGGCCATCCGCTAACCACAAAAGTCATGCATACTTTGAAAATATCTAACGCCCTATTAAAAATTTAGAAATTTCTTAAATAACAATACAAACTGAAAGAGCGCTAGAGGTCTTTTTGAACCACTGTCTTGAATGAACGCGGGAGGTTCAACGCCCCCCTAAATTGCTTCAGCGCCACTTTGAAAACCACTGCTATAGGGCTTGTGTTGCAAGGGCGTTGTACATATATAGTTTCCACATATACCAACACGCAGATCCAAAACAATTATCTGTATGCCATATAAGTAATTGTTCCGGAGGGAATTGAACCCACGACCCACGACGCTAAAGATGGTGACTTAACAACTGCACCAACCGGTCATCTTGATTTTTTTTACGAAAAGGAAAGCAAACGAGCAGACGGTTCATTGGTAAGTGACTCCGTCGCCCACGCAATAACTGGAGACTTGCGAGGGCGTTGTCAACTTGGGAGATTGGATAGAATAGGTTTATTGGATAGGATGGGATCGAATTTAGAGGGGATATGAGTGGAGAACACAAAGGGTAGATATGGCCATCCGGCAACCCCAAAAGTTATGCATATTTTATTTTACGCCGACTTTATAAGGTGTGTACTTCCCCGGGCGATCGCGGCTGTAGAAGTGCAGCAAAAGCTATGAAAAGATTTTTTGCTATACCGCCTGTATAATTTTTCATCAGGAGTGCTTTCGTCGCCTCTCCGTACCCTCTCATCCTGAGCATAGAGAACCACTGCAGCCTCCCTCAGCAGCAAGTCATGGCCAGCACATTTGAGGTCAGTAAATCAAAGTTTCGCTAAAATACGAATTAAATAGACTCTGATACAGAATATAATAATAGAGCATAAAGTCCTGCATCTTGATTTTATGTATCTTTAAGCGAATCCAAGAAAGGAGTGTGCAAAATTATTTTTTATCTGATTCGATATACTTCCAAAAAGTCCCGCAACATTTTCATAAAAAACTGATCGCTATTGTGTGTTTTTAAAATTACATAACAGAGAAGATATGTTTATAAAGTGCACTTTTAAGGCTTTTGAAATCGCTTTATGTGAGTTTCTGTGAAAATAAACTTGCTTCAGTTTCATTTATTTTAATATATGTTGTCGCAGAGACAAAAAAAATATACATTTTGTGGAAATTTCAATGGATCATGAAATACAGCCTATTGATAGACGGACGGAGAGACGATTAAATAAAAAAAAACTCGTTAGTTATCTTCGGGGACGGAACACCAATAATTTTATGAAAAATGTCAAAGAAAAAAAAAACATTAATTAATATTTTCTGAACCCGTCAAAAAGCACTGTCAGTTTAACGGGTGTACATAAACTTTATAAATTATAATATTCATGTCTTAAAGTACCTCGAAAAGCTGATGGTGGGCGGTAAAGTCGATGGTAAAGAACAGGCGGATGTTCATCCATGCGCAGGTAGACCAAATCAAATCCCTTACCGGGCTGCCTGGTTATTTGTTTTTGTGAATTTTTATTGTGAAAATATCTAACCCTTCGATCTATACATCAATTGATAGAAGAAAAACACAACACGTTAAAATAAAATAACTAATAATTTTAGCGAACAGTGATTGATTTAATTTATTAGTACATGAGAAAATAAAAAAGACGACGTAACCGGCGTGATGATTGAACTCCAATCCTTTAGATCAGAAGTCGGTTTTTTTTTATGACTACCTTTGTGTTTTTGTTCACCAAACCATTCTCGGGTCGGAGTGATACCATGATGAACATGACACTCATGGTAGCTACGCCACTACTTGCTATCTCCATATTTTCTAAACATAATGTATTTAAGTATATTATGTTAATAGATTATACTTGTCTTTTTGGTAATTACTGCACCTACCACAACTTATCTATACGCCCCGGGTTGACTGGAACAAAATGCTTTTAATATAGGCATTAAGTCCGCTCTTTGTAAGCCTTATATTAAAGTTGCCATAGAGCGTAAATAAAATAAAAAGTGTGGGTGTACTTATGTATGCACGTAAAAAGTTATACTTCTTTGGCGTAACTTGATAAAAATCTTTCTGAAAAATTCATCATTTGCTTTATCGTTTATAGAAAAAACGACATTGATAATAAAAAAGGGTATTTAAGATATTTAACGTTTTATAATAACCCATTGTTTAATTAAATAAAGTTTACTTAAATATCGTAAATAATGAACACATAATCTTTACCTTTCATATTTGGCATGAAGTGACATCTATTTAGGAACTTAGGAACTGTCAAAAGAGCTGAGTTTTATTATAGTGTACCTTAGCTGCGCCATCTAGTGAATTATGTTTGAAACACTAGTTAATGTTACAGACTCGACGTTGCTGTGACATTGCTATATTTCATATAGATGGCAGTGCATAACATGACATATGAGGAAATGACATGTTGA
This sequence comes from Graphium colonna, assembly GCA_025505425.1. Lineage (NCBI taxonomy): Eukaryota > Metazoa > Arthropoda > Insecta > Lepidoptera > Papilionidae > Graphium > Graphium colonna. The sequence continues at coordinate 1,624 of JAOCPS010588651.1, read as the reverse complement.
CTAGCTAACTTCATAACGGTATGCACGCGTATCGTAAAAGTGTAATCTAATTTTTCCCTTAGACGCCAGAAGAAGTATAACATCAAAAATAAAATAAAATAAAGTAGATGAGACCAGAATAAAAGGAGGAATTAGTATGCCGACTAGATTAAATTTTAACTGTCATCAGGTTGACAGATGTATTATATAATTGTATTTGTTTATTATATTTTGTAGTATGATGTATTTTATTAAGGATATTATACATCGTATCATATCTATGTATTATATAGTGTATATATAATACACTCTATTTAGTGATTAATTGTAATTTTAAGTGTCTTTTTCATTATTATGTGCACCTACCACAGCATCTCAGTACTACACTAAGGTCGACAGGTAGAAAATGCTATTTAGCATTATGTCCGCCTATGTACGTTAAACTGTGAATTAAGTTTAAATAAATAAATAAAATTATTAATATACATTGGTTTTATTTGAAACACGAACATGCAAAAGACATTTTATCCAGGCAGTGTTCGGAGAGCAATTGGTGACGTCATTCTTGTTCGAGGTTGACTACACGGACGAGCCCAGACTGCCCAGCCCCGAGCAGCTCAAATACAAGGTAAAACTTCTTTTCATCCGATTTCAAAATGGAGGAGGTTCTCAATTTTACTGTATGTTTTTTTGTGTGATCTGATTTCTCCACGTGGTAGAGCATAACATCTTTTTACGGCTTTTGCTGCACTTCTACGGCCGCGCTCGCCCGGGGAAGTACCACCCCCTTTACTAAGTTGGCATAAAATAAAGTATGCATGACTTTGGGGATGCCGGATGATCAGGTCTACCCTTTTCTTTTCCCACTCATTTCTCCTCCAAATCCTAATCCCGACCCAATCCTATCCAATAAATCTGTTCTATCCAATTTTCCAAGTCGACAACGCGCTGAAGAGTCTCCCGATGTTGCGTGTGTTTATGGGTGACGGGATCATTTCCCATCAGGTGAACCATCCGCTCGTTTGTCTCCCTTTCCATATATTTTTTTAAAAAACTATCCAAAAAATTCCTTTTTAAATCAAAATAACTGAAAAATTTCACGAACGTTCACTTCTAAGGCATTTGAGGACGGTTTCGCTGTTCTGTGAAAATATTTGTCAGTGTGATGACCGGTTGGCGCAGTTGCTAAGACATTGGCTGCGGCGTTGCAGGTCGTGGGTTCGACTCCCACACGGAGCAAATATTTGTAGGAGTTGTTTCGGACCTGGGTGTTTGTCTTTGTGGTATTTATGTTTGTAAAAACGCCCTTGTAACACGAGACTTTGGTCTTATAATTAAGGCAGCGTTTTTAATATAAAAAAAATTAATAAAAAATAAAATAGTTACCATAGATAACCACGATAACCGAAGAGTTTCAGATACTATGCTAGCTTTGCTATAAGCGCCCGAAAAATGTATAGATGATTGTTAGTCATTCACCTACGACATTAAAGGGCACTTGGCACTCGATTATCATCATATTTATGTAATAAAATTAGGAGCATACGAGGGCGGCACTGAAAATTTCGAGAATCATGGATATGACACAACATTACTATTTAAAAATGTATTTATTGCTTTTCGAAGTATTCTCCGCGAAATTTGA
>JAOCPS010588430.1:0-11132 GCA_025505425.1 Graphium colonna | reverse complement strand
GCCGACTTTACAAAGGGCGGTGGTACTTCCCCGGACGAGCGTGGCCTTAAAAGTGCAGCAAAAGCTGTGAAAGGATTAAAACGCAGTTTATAAATTATAGAAAGTGCCTGGAGAAGTTAACGAACGTATAATGCTTTTAACAATGCTCTACCACCTGGTAAATATATTTATTAAATTTTTATTCTACCACCTGGTAAATATATTTATTAATATTAATAGATATATTTATTAAATTTACTATTATATGTAAAGATATTTTCTCTCTCTTTTCTATTATGGGAAGAAAGACAAACGAACAGGTTCACCTGATGGTAAGGGATTCCGTTGCCCATAGATTTACGCAACATTCGGATAATCGAGAATGCGTTGTCAATCTTGGAAATTGAATAAAATTGGTTTATTGAATAGGATGGGGTTGGAATAAAAGATTTGAAGAGGAAAGGAATAGGAAAACAAAAGGGTAGACATGGCCATCCGGCAACCCTAAAAGTCATGTATACTTTATTTTAAGTCGACTTCATAAGGCACGGTGGTACTTCCCCGGGCGAGCGCGGAAAGTAGAAGTGGAGCAAAAGCTGTGAAAAGGTGTACTGCTCTACCACCTCGAAGACTCTCTCCATTTCTTGTGATATCTAATATGATATTTTGCTCGTGTTGGCATGGTTTTTGTTTAAATGAAAATGGCAATTAAAAAAAAAACAAAGAACCATACAACAAGATGCATTAGATACTAGCCATGTTAAATCCTTATTTTAGTTTTTGTTATATTTTATGAAGAAATGTTAGTAAATTCTTTAAATCGTCTCGGTTACCTAGCACGTTCTCCAATACTGATTCCGTTAATAAATTGTCAATTCAAACTATGTATACTACATAGTTTGAATTGACAATTTATTAACTGATATCAGCGCCCGTCTAATCCCTTTATCTCTAGCTCTGTTCTCGTATTGTACCAATAAACGCGTATTTCAATGTTGAATTTAATATCTAGCGTGTTCCAAAAAATGGTTCCTATCCTCCTGACCAATTTCAAATATGGCCAATATAAGGCGGACAAGATACATCGATTGTAGGCGAGATATAATAAATGTAAAAATGAAATTTGAATTATTGGATATTTATTACGCAAACTAGTGAATTTACGAGTATTTAAGTGTAATTTATAGATTTTGAGCAAATCCAAAAAGAGATAGAATTGTTTCTGCGATGCCGAGAAACTGTTCAGCGACATAAAAGGCGTTTAATGCCTTTAATAATTCACTCCAGCTTCTTGGTTTGAAAAGTTTTTTTTACATTGAATTAAATAGCGAGCGTTGCAGGCAAAGTTGTAATACCTGCTCTAGACATTTAACAAGGATTTTTAATAAAAATGTTCCGGTTGATATAGTGACGTTATAAAAATATTCATGAAACATATCTTAAATTTTGCATTACAAAAGCAAGATTTAATTCGATTATATTTCTTCCGGTCCTAACAAAACGTTGGAATCGGATGTATACGTGTCCTAATGATTATTCTAGTAAAATTAATAATTCTAATAAAATTATAATTCAGATTTATCTAACAAACTACATATATTAATATTAAGACGTTGTTATAAAGAACTTTGATATGTTTACACTAATACAATCCAATTACACTAATAAATCTCAATATTTTAACAGTATATAATTTTAAAGTGTAACTTTTTGTGTAAATAGTAATGTACTTCTAACCGACTTTATCCCACTTCATTTAATCTACTCGGAGATAGGCCAACAAGAAGTCTATATAGTGAATAAGTATATGCACGGACACAGGTGCACATCCTGTTCCTTTACTCTTATAGCCCGATAGAACGGACCGAATTTTTACATCCCATCCGAAAGATGGACCATCTTCATTATCTTGTTATCGGGTGGTCATCCCGCATTGCCTTAATCCAAATAAGAAACAACACAAAGCTATTGTTCCCAAGCAGGATTCGAAAACCTGACCTCAGGTTTGCAAAGCAATGACACAAAATACTGGACTACAAAAGAGGCGGTATATAAATAATAATATTACAGCTGCGGTGGCCAATCTACTGGAGTTCAAGTTCATTGAGCACGCTGAAAGAGTTTAATAGTACAAAAGTGTCTCCATTTCCTAGAGTTATTGGCTCTTCTTTGCTCTCCGACTTGAGTTAGTTGGATCAATTTTCGCGGAGGTACAATGGCATTATGTTATTACTCTATGATTGGGGTTGGGCAATATTTGTTAATGATGTTAATCATTTGAAGTCTTAAAATAAGCAATGTTGATCTTACAACCGCTACTAAAGTGCCACCGCCACTGTCGTGAAGTATAACTAAATAAGCACTTGAGTTTTGAAATCTGCACGCAAGAATTATGAAACAGAAGTCGTATGTGTAATAGTTTACGAGTAGAACACAATACGACACAGACGCGGGAAAATTTATGATAATGTGGGGCTTTGTCCTTTGTGTTGTTGTTTGGAGGCAGAATAACATGCCATATTGTCGTGATTATTGTTTGAAACTGTGAAGGCTGGCATGGATTGTTAATCTGTTTCCTAAGTCTATGCTTATGGGATAGACGCAGTAAGTCTAATTTCGTGCTTAAGCAAGAACATAGAAAGTGACGATAAATTTAATGTTACAATAAAGATTCCTTTGGTAGTAGAGTTGGAAGTTAATTTTGAGTATGTAATTGATGCTTTTTGAATTTTTTGAAGAACCATTCTAGGTATTTTGTGTTATAAAAAATTGTTTACTTAGCTTAATTGTCGTGAAACGTTGCCAGTTCTTTAATTTGAAAGCAATACTTTATATAGTATTTATTTAAGGCATTTTAAGTGATGACAGAATTTTAATTAATGTGCGAGCAATTCAAGTACATCGCAAATGGTTTTACCGATTCTATCAACCATTTTTTTTATAAAAATTAGGTTTTGATTTTTAAATACCTAAATGTGTGCATTTATATCTAAGCTATGCATTTATAGCTAAGCTATTTGTTCAAAAAGTAAGTATCATTCTAAATCGTAAAGTATGTTTAACATGCGACAGTGAGCTTATTTGACAAAAATCAAATGTTTAAAACATCTGATGTACATATTTCCTGTTTTATTAGAGAAGAATAATGAATATTTATTGTTATTGGAAAGAAGAAATATTAAAGGCTAAGTTTCTTGCCATAAAGTAGAACACGAATGGTGTTACAATGAATGCAACGCGCAGCGACACCTCCACCAGATAAGGGGATTAGACATCCGCTGATATCTGATATGTACGTGATACGAATTGACAAACGACTTATCGATTCAGTTCTTGTAATGTATGGAGCGGCAATATGCAAATAATGACTATATTTTATACTCAGGGAACATGAAACTAGATGTTATGGTTTACAATTGCATTTTATCTAATGTCAATTGACACCGGTTAAGTCGCCTGACAGATTGTCTAATTAATTGAATGAGGTTTAACAAGATATAAACCAAAATAATCTAAAGGCCGTACCACATCGCCAAATGATTATTATATTGACACTATCAAACTGACATAATTATGTTTTATTTTGAATATAATTACTACGTAAATGTTTACAAAGCAACATAACTAACCTAACTACAACAATCGAAGGATCCCTCAACGCGCGGCATGGAGGCATTATTCAAAATTAAATTTACGTTTAAGAGTTGTTAACGCCTTAAATTATGCTAAATAAAAAAAATTAAACCGTTAAATCTGTTTAGCAAGCTGTCAAAATTTGACATCCAATATCCGATGGCTCTCCTTTAATATCGTGGGCGACTCAACAATCATTCTGTATATCAATTATGCTAGCTCTTTTTGGAGTTTTATCAGCTGCAAGATTTTTTTCAACCGATAAAGATGAGGTTCTCAATTCGGCTGCATGTTTGTATTTTTCTGTATGACATATATATTGACGACTTCTCCGCAAGTTATAAACCGATTTACAAAATTCTTCGAAATTTACTTGAAAGGATATAGTTTGCTAAGGACGAGGTATTGTGGTGTAGGACCATATAATTTTCATGAAAATCGGTATAACAGTTTTTTTACTTAAGGCGTTTGAGGCCAGTTTCGCTGTTTTATATGAAAGTAATTCTATTATCTATTTATTGTAGCTGTAACAATGACAGACCTGCTCATATTTCAGCAAATCATGGAAAGCGGCAAATAACTGGTTGTATTGTTTTTTACCATATTCCTTTCATAAATGACCTCTCCTCAAAATATTCCTTTCAATTAACATGGAAATGTTCCTACGAAATATGTATTAATTCAGACAATTAAGGCAAATTTTTAGGGCTTTATAGTATGAGCGTCGCTAGCTAGTTTATCAGCACGTTCGTTTTGAATTATACTAATATGAGACAAGATCTACTGAAATTTAACTTCTGTTCCTTTCTTTGCCAAACTTTGAATGGATTCCAAAATTGTATAAGTTATCGGTGTTCCTCGAAAACTCGAGGTACAACGAGCTATATGTTGCATTGCACTTTTGGGATCGGTTATGATTACAAATTTATCGCAGTTAATTGAGCCAGTATAAGAACATGCTTTGGAAATTGCAATTAGTTCTATCCACATGATAGATATGTTATGTTCAAACTTCAGTTTATAATTGACATCTAACTGCAAATCGAAAATCGTAGCTCCACTTTTACCTTCAACTTAAGACGCACGGAATATTTTGTACCAATTAAAATAATTTTGAAACAAATATATGTCACACAACATTTTTAAACATGCCTTGTTATAGGTATTTTTATTAGCATCTAAACCATTTATATTATATCTTATATGACCTGAAAGTTCTATATAACTTACTTTGCAACATAATTTACTTTGGTGCATTGGAACTCTATGAAAGTATCTGTGTACTTTGATTAGCAGAGGGATCTTTTTATGGCGCCAATAAGATTCTTGCCATATATTTTGAAATTAGTTTAATAAATGAATAATTTGGTTATTACATGTTGATTTGCATTTAAGTAATTTTTTTTTGCGACAAGCGTCTTATGTGTCCCAACTGGGTCCAGACAATTCCAGAAAAATTTTACAGTTTTATCATTTATTTTTTACCTTATTAGTAGATTCATTTTTTTCTCTATTGTGATATCAAATCTGACGTCGTATGTGGTCGCGTGGATTTTTTAAAATGATAGTGGTAATTGGCAATTTAAAAGGCAAATAACTATACTACAATGTCCTTGTTTAAGTTTATGTTATTTTCTATGTCGAAATGTTTGCCAGTAATTTACATCATCTAGGTCGTTTTGCACGTTCTCTAAGACTTCGACTGATGGTTTGTCAATTCAAACCACGTCCGTATCTGATATCAGCGCTCGACTAGTCCCTTTATTTTAGTTATTAGAAAAAAGTTTGTACTTAGTTAAATTAGTATGAACCGTTTTATTTTTTAATTAATTTTTATCTTAAACAGTATTTATTTGAGGCAGTTGGAGTGATGACAGACTTTTAATTAATATGCGAGCAATTCAGATATCTCGCAATTGATTTTACTGAATCATATAATTTTTTTTATGTACATTTGACTATGATTTTAATTTTTTTTTATATTTTTATAGATATTTAATTTTTATAAGTATAAATATTTCTGTGTATTTATATCTGCAAAGCCATTTGTTAAAAGTATATCATTCTAAATCATAAAATATGATAAGTATGGGACAGTGAAGTTATTTGGCAAAAATCAAATGTTTAAAACATCTGCTTTATATCGTGTTTGATAAATTAAAATCTTACACAAAACACAGACGTTAATACATATTTTAATATTGAATGTTATTGGAAATAAATATTATAGACTAAGTTTCGGTGCATTAAGTATGATATTACAATCAATGCAACACGCAGCGACATTCCCACTAAATAAGGGGATTAGACATCCGCTGATATCTGATATGAACGTGATACGAATTGACAAACGACTGATCGAATCAGTCCTCGAAATGAAAGTAGTGGCATTATGCAAATAATGACTATATTCCAAACTTAGGAAACTTGAAACTAGTTGTTACGGTTTACCCTTGCATTATTTAAAATTAAATTCAATTAACACCGGTTAATTCGCCCGATAGTTTGGTTAATAAATATAATGTTGTCTAATAAGATATCATAGGAAAATGAACCTATCATTCGGGTTTAAGAGGGTGGAGTTCATCATGTTAAATCGTGCACTGTGATTCTTATGGCAAACGCTATAACTGAAATTTAACGCCTGGAACCAAGCAAAACATTGTAATTTTCGATTAATATTTTGTGAAATTTGTATGTTTTTGTAAAAAAAAAATACGAATATCATTAATTAAATTTATTTATATCGTGAATATGTACCATTTTTCAGTTTACTCAATGATGAAAGCTAAACTCAATGATAAAATATAATGTTTAATGTTTTCTAGGATCGAAAATAAATCTAAAATGCATTGGTTTCTATCCTGCAACAGTCACGGTCTTAAATTGTCAAATTTTGGTTGTATGAATAGCAATTAAAATTAGCAATTTTTGACAGAGTTCTCTTTTGGCAGGTTTAAAAAAAAAACATTATACTAAAATGTTTTTTAGCGTAATGTACTAGTAGACTAAAATTTATTACTGCAATGTACACTAAATTTTATTTGTTAAGCTGGAAAAACTTTTTGCATATGTGTGTATTCGGTTACATTTATAACTAGCTGTTTTTTTAGTTTTATGTGTATATTTAGGACTTTATCTGCAGAAATATTCTTTTTATTTTAATGCACTAGCTGGTGGTATCACCAGCTGCTGACGTCGGAAATACTCTAGTGTTTCTTTGATCAACATTTTTCAGCCTGGGAAAATACTAACATGTTTTCTCATTTGTATTGACGCGGTCAAGAAAACAGACGAAGGATTTTTTTTGTTGTTTATCCTTATTGGCAAAATTCCCTATTTTTGATAAAGCATAACTGCAAAAAGTGTAGAGATATAAGCATTTACTACTTTGTAAATAAGTTAAAATAAAATAGGGCTTATGTATCGATATTTTGTACCTTAGTGGTTAAAATACATATCTTAATATGTAAAATGTCCGCGATAAACTCCTAAACTACTTTTTTATGTAAAGGAAGACAAACAAGCAGACAGTTCATGTGATGGTAAACTATCCCGTCGCCCATAGACAAACGCAACACCAGGAGGGTTGCGAGTGCGTTGCCATCGTGGGAGATTGGATATAATAGATTTATTGGATAGAATGGGGTCGGGATTAAGGATTCGGAGAGTATAGGAATAGGAAAAGATAAGGGTAGATTGGTCATCCGGCATCCCCAAAAGTCATGCATACTTTATTTTATGCCGATTTTATAAGGGGCGGTGGTACTTCCCCGGGTGAGCAGGGCCGTAGAAGTGCAGCAAAAGTTGTGAAAAGTTGTAATGCTCTACCACCTCTAAAAATAATTTTGATCAAATTTTATTAATTTTGTGCAGTTTGATCCTGTATGGATTGAACTCGAGTGGTAGGATAGTTTATATCCCAATTTATAGTCGCAATATATTTTTCCTTTCAATTATTTGTTTTCTATGCGACGAAGAAGAAACTCGATATAGTTACAAAAAAGATGTCACAAAGCGTCCCACGTTTTTTTTTACAATAATATTAACATACAATTATTTTCAAAAATTACAAAAGTCACGTTTTTGAGTAATTTTTAACTATATAGAGATAATTTTTAACTACTTAGAGTTTAATTATTATTTTCGATAAAATGCAATCACAAAAATCAATCAAACCAAGCATGGAGCAGAAATAAAAAAAATATATTAAACGCTTTCAAATTTGACCAAGCTCAAATACCAATCCAAACTGCATCTTTATTCGTAAATTATAATTTTACTGTATTTAACAGTTTACTTCAATATAATTTAACGTTTAGCTTAACCATAGCAACGCGTGGACAGGTCTGCTAGTAACTGATGAAATACTAACAACCAGTGCAAATAAACAAGAATTTAAATAAAAGTAAGCTGATCATCTTTATATTTTTAAGCTAATAAAAATATATTTCCTCTTACTCGCTTTAGCAAGTGAAAAACCGCCCAGAGCAGATATTAAAACTTCTCCTGCACCGGTAGCTATTTAATTCAATGTTAAAAACTTTTCAAACAAAGTCGTTCGAGTGAATTATTAAAGGCACTATACACGAGCTAATGTCGCTGAGCATTTTTTCAACTTGGTATAAAGACTTTTATGGAAGTAGTGCATACTGAAAGTTACTACAACTCAGTTCATTGCTTTCAAAAATGTTATTTGCTTAGTTTCCGTGGCTCATACATTCCTGTGCCTTCAAAACCAGGGGTCATACGTTTGAATTCCACGAGTATCAATAAGCTTTTTTGTTGTTTCGTTATTGATTTCTAATATTAAGAAGAATAATGAATATTGCAAAATAAGAGTAATTTATCCGTCATTCAATCAATATGATTTCATAATAATCAAAACCAGGTAAATTCCTTAAATTAGTTTTATTTTGTTTCTTTGTTGGATTAGCCTATTAAGTAGAAGGAAAATAATTAACATGTCAGAAGAGGATGTATATTTTTTTTATAGAAAGAAAGACAAACGGGCAGACGTTCACCTGATTGTAGGGTCCGATCCCGCCGCCCATAGACACACGCAACGTCTGGAGAGTCGCGAATGCGTTGTCTACCTGGGAAATTGGAGGTAATAGGTTTATTTGATAGAATGGGATTGGGATTAAGGATTGGGAGAGGAAAGGAATAATCCAGGTAATAATGTTATCTGTGCGTCAAATTTCGTCCAAATTAGTACAATTGTTTTAGTGTAATGGATTAACAAACATCCAAACAAAGATTTATGACACTAGTATGTAAAATATCTATTACAGAGGCAGGGTCCTGCCTTCTTGTAATTCAAATGTTGAACCCCAACACCTATGTGTTGGTGTCGGTTGATGCTGCTACTGCGTACTGTAGAGTAGATTTTTGTTTCATCATCTAATGAATTTCTTTGGAGAAATATCATTTTGAACTCAATTTTATCTTATCACAATTATGTACGATTTCTCGTAGACAAAGCAAAGCAATAAAAGAAGAAAATAATTAAAAGACAATATTTATAACGAAGACGATGTCAAATGGGAGTTGAGATGAGGGCGAAACACTTTTTAACAACATTGTTGGGGTCCTTCCTTTCATGTATTTTTTCAAACACAAAGAGATATACAACAGGTCACTTTTATTCGGTACCTTTTAATTCCTTGAGACGATTACTTCGCGAAGACAAATTATTTTTCCATCTATAATGCCTCACCTGTTTTAATCTCGTTTTTACTCTAAATGTAACGTCCAAAAAATTTATTTAATCTGTGACTTTAAGAAGAAACCATTTTGTGAATAATAATTATCATGTTTTCTTTGTTATTTTTTGATACTTACGATATTTATTATAAATGTTAATTGAAGATTCGTGTATATATTTTTAAAAGTTGGTAGCGTTGAATATCAGAGTCTTCAATTCATTATTTTCAAAATCTTCAATTCATTCACGGTTATGGCAATTTACCCAATGGCCTGAGCTCAATTCCTTGGGAGAGGAGCAAAGCCCTTGTTTGGGACGCAACTTGCGTCGACACATTGGCTGCCTTTCATCTAAGGGCAACTTCAGTAAGGGCCGGGGCAGCATTTGAGGCAGCTGTAGTGAGTAAGTGTGGCAAATACAAGTCCATCAGTGCAGACTACCTATTTGTGCCACTTGCTGTAGAGACGTTAGGTCCGTGGGGTCCAAGGACCAAACAATTTTTTAAAGAACTATTTTATAAAATTAATGTTATGACTGGCGACAAGAGGGCTGGTTCTTTTCTCGTCCAAAAGTTAAGTGTAACCATTCAGCTTGTTAGAAATGCAGCCAGCGTTCTTGGCACCATGCCGCGAGGAGTAGGGTTATTTTATTATTGTAGTTATATTAGTTTAATTGTTTTGTAAATATTTTGTTGTAAATCAATAAAAAGAATTATAAAACTTTATTTTCGTATTTGGTAATTTTTTGAGTTTTCATATTTATTTATTATGATTTCAAAAGTTTATTTATTGATATTGCACAGTGACATTTATTCATTTAGTTAGCGTTTATAGCATTTATCGTTATCATTGACGTACAAAATACCACGAAGCGATGCTTCCTCAATTCCATTTCGCCTGAAACGGCCGAGGCAATCAAAGCTTACGCTCGGAGCCGAATGGTCAAAGACAGACTACGTCCTTCCACACAATAGCCGAATGAAGATACAGATGAAACGGTACAAGCAATCAAACTGCCTATCTACGATACCTGAAATATTGCAAGCGATATCTGAGACAGTAACGGAAAATCTCCTAAAACCTTTTTCGTATTAAAATAAGCCTGTGTTATATGACAATCGAGTTTTATAATTCTTGAGTGAAATGTTCTTCTACAGAAGGTTCAATTTTGTTATCAATTTTAAAGGTTTAATATTATTCTATAGAATAAGATGATAAACGACATAACAACATGGCTTAGTTGTATCCAGGCACTTTTAAAAACGTTATTCGTAGGTTCTGATCTCGCAGAGGACCGTGCATGTTTATTATTAAGATAAACAAAGTTTTGTACATATTTTGACCAATGACCAATCTTTAAGTATATCATTATGTAAAATGTTAGGAATTAACAGCTGGAGATAACATCCATACCTTCCTGATATCAAAACATGGCTTACAACAAATGTTTAAGTAAACAAAACTCAATTATCCTACTTTCCTCGTTTCCGTTTTGTATTTATGAGCGGAACACATAACGGGATCTCGAATAATGAAAACATAATCAATCGAAACAAAGTCGATCGGTTAACTCTCCCAAATTTAAAATTAACTCAACGAAGTGAGTTAATGCTTTACATACGGTGTTTGTTTTCAAATTTTGTCTAAAATGTTCGAAATTATTGCCTTCCTATTTTTCACAATAACAGGTAATTGTAATATATAATGAACTTCAGTATTATTTTTGCATACGAATGGTAGCTCAGTGTCCGGGCGCTCGCCTTTAATTCTGTTTACTCGAGGCGAACCTGAGTTCGATCCCCGGTGCCAGCACC
>JAOCPS010588319.1:0-11133 GCA_025505425.1 Graphium colonna | reverse complement strand
ACAAAATAGGTCAAGATTTTGGTTCCTTATTATCAAAACATACAAAAAATGTTGAAAATATATGTTCACCTGGGGCCAGTTACCAGTATAATATTAATAAAATACTGATCATGAACTTAGACATTCTTAAAAGAATTTTTTAATCTAGATTCAAGATCCTGTGAAGCAGCTCTGTCAAACTATCTATGTGTATGTATATTAAAACAATTTATAATAATTGATTGGTAGTTTAAAAAATTGCTCAAATATTGTACTAAATATTGGTTTATTTAAAGTTTAATTATATATAATTAATTTATTTAATCATAGGTATATTAACTATGTTTGTTAAAATATCATACCAATTGCATATTCAGTTAGAAATATTTTAATTTTATGTAATATTATTAGCACAAGGTTAGGTTATTTAGTATATTTATATTTTTGCAATTTGTGTGCAAATGTAAAGTATAATTGAGTAAATCTGTCTGTGGCAAAAAGTTTCCATCTACAACTTTCCTTCCAATATATCAAGCAAAGAGAAATAGTAACGGCGCCAAAGTGTGATATATGACGTTACTCACTTTATGTGAGTTGTGTGTAGTTTTATGTGCTAGTGCAATAAAAACAAATAAATTATATTAGAATACTCCCCGGAATTTGTCGTGATTTTAAATTCTGTTGTTGGTCCAATGACAGTTTCAAGATGATGATTTAAATTCTGGGACTTATTTGGTATTTCAAAACTTATAATACACTCACCTTTACACCATTTATCATTATACTTAAATGTGACAATATAAATAACTTATTTTTTTAATAATATAAAGAAAATTAAATACTAAGTTTAACATTGAAGTTTTCACAGGGCATATTTCACATTTAATATTTATTTCTATCTATACGATTTTCAACTATGCAGAAATGGTCCTCAAACGTCTATTCTTAATGCATATTAAGTAGGTGCACCTCATTAAATGTGACCTGGGGCTAAATTGCAAACATTTATTTCTTCCTACTTTTGAATTCATGAGAACCCTTCTTTAAAACGTAATAATGCGAAACAAATACTTATATTTCAGTATAAGTTTATTCTGTTGTTAAAAATAGTTTTATTTAATGGGTTAGCATTAAATAAAACTATTATGTGCCGATTATATACATAAAAAAAACTTAAAAACAGTGCTTTATTTGCTCATTACGTTTTTTGTGAGCATTTAAATATCTTTAACTTTACAAACAGTTTCTCAAGTTTATTGAGAGGCTTGTTTTAATTACCTTTTTGGGAATGCCTGTTCAATAGGTCGACCGATCGTGGGTATTAGTTACATCGAAAAGGTTACAAATGGTACGATATCCCGTTTGATGAATTTGGTGACTTGAATTTCATTTAGTAGAAATCCCTGAATACACGCAAATTGTTAACTAACAAGTTTATTTGCCCAGAAAATTACAAAAACCGAATTGAATTGCTCTAAAATTTTTTTATGGGACATCTTCTAAAGAATAACCTATCAGATAAAAAAATATTTTTTTCAAATAAGTTCATAATTAGCGGAGATATGTGCGAATATTCCTAGATTTTGTTATTATAAAACAAAAATTACTACTATTATACATTAAATGAGCAAACGAAGTTAACAAATGCAAAGGCATTTGTTAACTTAAATTATTCTATTCGATATAGGTTTACAAAACTGTTAAAAAATTTAAAGGTTAGTGTTATTGCTTAATTCAATTATTTTATGGAATAACTCTTCCCTGAAGCTCTAGAAATAATCCTTAGTTTTTAACTTTGTCCCGTATTAAAAAACAATTTTAGTCACCAGGTAAAAGGCACCAGGATGTCATAAATTAAGTGAACAAAAGCCATTGTTAATTATAATCTAATTTATTTCGGTTTACAATTCCGTTGTTTATGGGCACGTTGAGTAGTGTATAAGGCAGAACTTGTCGCATACATCACGCAAACGATCAGTGAAGTTGTTGAGCACCCATTTTTCAATCTTTTTTACCGTACCGATTTGACGCAAATCGACCAACAAATATATTATTATGATTCAAACCTCGAAATCTGCTTCTAATTCAAACATAGATCAAATATCAATAGCTGTCACAGTTGCCTTCGATTCTTTACTATGAAATAGTTTTCCAATGGCCACGGAGTTCAGTTTTCATTTAGAAATTTATAGAATGGAAGCTGGCAATCTAATACTGATTACCAAATTCGTTTGTACAGTTCCCTTCTTACACATCATTGATATTTTGTGCCACTTGTGCCGCATTACTACCATAATTGTTACAATGGCTTCGGCTTATTAAGTAACTCAAACCTAAAAAAATATCACTTAAAGATTACTTCTTTATGAATAAAGCGTTCCAAAAGTGAATGTCGAAAATTTATTAGACCCCAGTAAGGGTAATTGTGGACACATACCTACTACATCACCCCAGTCTCGTAAATTCTTAATTAGACAGAAATTCTATGAAATCCATGTTAGAGATCGAGGATATATGGAAGACTTTATTTTATTTACAAAAAAATAAATAGTAATACAATTTATTTACAAAAACAAATGTCTACAACAAAAATTTTGACAATGTAAAAAAAACAGTCAAGAGCGTGTCGGGCACATTGAACGGTTCCGTAGCCATCCGATGGTCCGACCGCTTGACTAAACTAAATACTGACAACTCCATACATGTTGTAATACAAAAATTTGTCGAGTAGTATGGAAATAATGTATGATACCGAGTCCTCTATAGCTTTCATTAGAAATATTTACATAGCATATTTTGTTCATAATTATTAAAATAATATTTCAAAAATTATGTGGGGGGACGGTATAAATTGAATATTGTGATAAGATATCTCGAGACTGGGGGGTTTGATCTACATAGTTTTATGGCAGTTTTTGTTGCATTTTAAAAGACCTTTCAAACTCCACGCGATGAGTTAAGTCGATATTATTTTTAATTTTTTTTTTGTATGACAGGGTGGGTCAAAAATGTTTTACCATAATTTTAAAAACCAAGTTTGGGATGTTCAATACATCTCTTCACCAATTTCCGTGATAATTGGTGCAGAAAAGGCGGAGTACGAGCCCGGACGGACAGACATGCATAACGAAATTATAAGTGTGTCAATAATTTCTTAGTGGACTACGGAACCCTAAAGTCGAAATACAATCTGAATAAACAAACAGTGATATTTTTCTCATAAAACAAAACGTTCGAAGTACGAATATCATAACAAATAATCCTGTACCAAATAAAAACGTTTTAATGATCTATCAGCCTACATTACTAAAATTAATTGCTTTTGTTCCCCAAACAAAGAAAGTTTGTGTCATGGGGATTACCTTCTAAATGTAAAATTGTTGAGTGCGACATTAATAATAACGGAGAGTTCTTAGACATAGTTAGATATAAGTTTATTAGCTACCGTCCGCCGTATCACTCACCTCTTTTTTCTGGATATATTCAAAATCCATCTATTTGTTAATACCGAGCAAGACATTACTTTCGTATTATCTTAATAAGGACATTAAGATACCCAGTATGTTTATTTGATGTGTGTGTCCACAAAGTAGACGCATTTCTCATCATATGTATTGAACATTAAATAAATAATAAGAATGACCATTATTTTATTCAATTCTATCAAAATAAATTATACGTTTTATTCGTTGACACCGAAGAGCACGGGATTTAGTTAGAGGACCTATTTGCGATTTATCAAAGTATTTATTATGAAACATATATTTTTTATTATTACAGATAAGGGTATACATATTTCATACTGGATCTCTCTCTCTCTCTTTCTCTAGGTGCCTCTCAACTAATAGAGGTTGGCCGTCAGATCAGCAAACTATTTTCGGTTTTGTGCCAACGAAGTACGTCTTCCACGCTTTCAACATTCATCCACTTCTTAATATTTTGCAGCCACGATTTTTTTCTTCATCCTGTGCATCTTTTGCCTGCAATTTTGCATCATGATCAGCTGGAGAAGATGTTATTGCTCGTGCTGCAAAATATGTCCTAGATAGGAGGCCTCTACCTTCTTGACAGTCTGCTATAGTTCGCGGCATCTGTCAACGCGCTGGAGCCGGATCTCGTTTTATCAAACATAAGGCATAATCACAAAGATTTTGTAAACGTCCAAGAAGCGTGTTTAAACTTGAAAGAATTTTAATGCTATTCAACACAGATTTGTTTTCATTCTACTAGAGTTTCTACATTATATTTAATGTATAAAAAAAGCTCACCTGATTTTGAAGACTTTGTTGAGTATTTGGTAAGTATGAGAATAGGTCTTAAAGTATTTTCGTCCTTCTACTAACACTAATAATTTTTTAAAAATAATTATATATAACATATATATTGTATATAAGACATATCTACACACATCTAGGCGTTTGGGCGCTCAGTGACAGGCATACAAATTTATAACTAAAAGGTAGAAGAGAAGGTGGTAATGTAGCCCCTGCACATATTATGATTGACCAACACCATATAGTATAATTTTAGTGCAATGGGAAGCCCGTGCCATGCTAGTATTTAGTACCGTATAAATCCAGTAAAGGCTGTCACGTTCGATTATCATTGAAACTAGTTGAAACTCGCAACCACCGAAACTTCTGACAACTGTGATTTTAATTTGATAGTTGCTTAAAAGTAGAAAGTTTTGGCTTTTGTATTTGACCATCGGATACGTTTAACTGTTCTCCTACGGAAAATTAAAGGTAAATATGAAATTAGACGTTTTTTTTTTTGGTACTTTTGTATAAATATTTGTAATTTTGCACACTCACATTGATTGCAGTGTGGACCCGAGTCATTTTACATAAAAGAGTGATTCATTATTTAAATATTTTATTTTTTTGCTTTCAGATGCCTAGATAAAGTTTGCTCTCTTCACCTCCATCTACAAAAAGTATGGGACCCTAAACAAATGAAAGCAGCAATTACTGCCGTGGGAAGCAGGAGGTCATGGGATGTAAAAAGGCTGTAAAAATGTTCCCCTATATGTACACTGAAACAGTTTTTGAAACCTCAAGAATCTTTAGAGTTGCTTGTACATAAACCACAAGGAAGAAAACCTATACTTCCAGCTGGTTTTTATAAGTGGATGTCCGAAAAATATATTTTTAATTAGCTGTTAAAAATGGTATTCGTAATGTATTTAAGAATGATGCAGCAGGGCATGCTTAATTAGTTCTTTTTTTTAAACCGACATAAAAACACTTTATCTTTATGTAGACCAAAGAGGACATTACTTGCTCGTGCTCAAGGCATCAATTGTCAAGCAGTCAAAGAATTTGTTGATATTTTTGAAGCTGAAATGAGGAAAATTGATTACCCTGCCGACAAGAGTTTTAATGTCAACGAAACTATATTGACAATCGTGCAGTCGAAAATAACACAGGTGATAGGTAAAAAGGCAAGAAGCAGATAGGGGCCTTAACTGCTGCAGAACGAGACTGCTATGTACTCTTGTTTGTTTTATGAGTGCATCAGGTATATTTGTACCACCTATGATAATTTTCTCAAGAAAATAAATTACGGACATTCTGATGAACGTTGCACCAACAGGTTCGAATGGCAAATTGGAAAATAAGATGGACAGTGTCCTTAAAAACTTAGTTTAAATAGTAAATCTATAATTGTCTGTGGTGACTTTAATGTAGATCTTTTACAAGTAACACATCTAAGCAACTGTCTTTTAAGCTTTTTTAATTCTTTTAAGTTAACAAATATGTTCTGTGAACCAACTCGTGTTACTGATTTGTCATCTACATGTATAGATAATGTGTTCTGTCATTATGAAGTGTCTGATCAATCAATGATTAGTAATCTAAGCTCTGATCCCTTTGGTCTTAAATTTTCAATTGATTATAAAAATACTAAAACTGTGCAAGAATTCACATGCAGACCTGTGACTAATAGTAAAATAAATTCCTTTAAAGATAAAGTTGCTCAGCATATGTCTCGTAAAGACATTGCAATAGACAATCCACATGAGTATTATAAAAGAATGTTTAATTTTCTTTTTAATTCTTATAATGATGTTTTTAAAATAAGTAAAATGAAGAGAAGTTCGAGATTACAATTTAGTGACTGGGCAACCGTAGGTGTACGTAAAAGTAGGGAAACACTTTATAAGCTATATAATAGGAGGCAGCGGAATCATAACCCAGAGTTCCATTATCGAGTTAGAAGTTTTACTAAAATATTTAAAAAGGTCTGTATACAAGCTAAGGTAATGTATATTAGAAATAAGATTCAGAATTCAAAAAATACGTGGGATGTCATTACTTGTATATTTGGAAAGTACAAGGGATCTAGCATCAAGTACAGATGTTGCTAATAGCTTGGAACATTGCTTTTTAGATATTCCAATAAAGGTTACGGTATAGATGCATTTAAAATTAATTTTGCTACTTTTCCTAAAAATAATGTATGAGCCTACTTAATTAATGATTCATAATAACATAGAAGAAGTCAAGGACAATAACTATTTAAACGGTATCTATCTAAAAAAACTGAACAAGCAATCGTTTTCCCCTCAATTTGCACGGCTTTCCAATGGACATCTACACATTATAAAGGACAATGTGCGACCTATTTAAAACACTTCTCGCCACGTTAACCATTCACGTTTACTTTTTAGATATTCCAATGAAGATCATAGCCACATTAAGTCATCTTGAATAAATACATTTAAAATTCTTTTTGCTACTTTTCCTAAAAATTATGTATGGGCCTACTTAATTAATGATTCATAATAACATTGAAGAAGTCACGGACAGTAGCTATTTAAACGGTATCTATCTAAAAAAACTGAACAAGCAATCATTTTTCCCTTCATTTGCACAGCTTTCCAATGGACATCTACATATTATAAAGGACAATACGTGACCTATTTAAAACACTTCTCACCACATTGGCCATTCACATTTACACAGCGTTTACTGAAACAAAAGCTTGTTATTGCCATGGCAGCATTTATGAGCAGCGAATGAAATATCATAAAACCAATATAAGCAGACTTGAAAATCTGTAACCAATGTGAACACAACTATTTCTTTTACTACCCATTTTTATATAAATAAAGGTTGGCACACGATCATAAACTTTGCCTCATCTCGTCCCCCATGGACACATACAATATTCGAAGTATTACCTGTGGAATTACAAGTAATGGATAGGTTTCAAGGGTAGAATGGGCAGGTAATAAATTAGGAATGGATAGGTGAGTGGAGGGGGATAATAAAAGCGTATGAATGGCCATCCGGCAACCCCAAAAAACATATATATTATATTTTATGCTAACTTTTATGATACTTTTCCGGATGAACGCGGCCGGCAGAATGTAGGTATAAAAATTAATTACATACATGACTTGCCCTTCCCTACTTATTTTAAGTCATTGGGATCACCCAATTACTTATAATAAAACACACATTCAAATTGAGAATCTCCTCTTTTATTGAAGTCAATTGTAAGTAATTTTCCAATTTCGTTTAATTTCATTTCCGTCGAATGAATTTCCAAATCTTTGCTAAAATAGGATAAAGCATATTACAGCCGACAAAGGCGCTGTTTAGGCGAGAGACGAAAAGAAATCAATTAATGTAAAAGCTTCTTTATTTACACATTTAAAGCGGGTCTCGGCTCAATTACTTTGTATTTCGATCGAGTGCATATTTGCGATACAATTGGGCTGGAAATATCTGAGTACTGGAGTAATTTTTATTTTCTTTGTCACATTAATCGCACGATTTTGTAATTTCTCAAAGTTTCTCCGTAACAAAAAAAGTTATTCTTAGTTTTACGCTAACGACTCTCAATTTTCATAAGCCGATGGTTTCATAATAATACAGCCTAAACGGAAACGTTAACTAGAAGTATGGTGCCGCTTTTGACTGTGGTAAATAATTATAATAAATGAAAGAACCGCAAACGTGATAGGAGCCTATATCATGAAAACTGTAAAGACCTTTTCATACAGTCAAAAACAATAATGCTAAATAATTATCATTGACGATTATATTTTTGGTATGTTTGAACTAAATTATATTTGACCATTTGATTGTTTGTATTTTAATTCGATTTCCCATATAATTTCAAATGAGGTAACCATGAGGCACCATTAGCCCACCTCACGTCCCTGTCGTCTCTCCTGTAAACTGCTGCAAATGCGCGACCGCTACCTCCAGGTGCAACTGACCTGTAGATGCTGGGCAAAAGGCGAGTGTTCTGCGCCTCAAAATAGAACCAACCTCACAAGGGAGAAAACCCGAAACAAATCCGAGCACACCCACGGGCTAGTAGCTCCACCAGTGGGATAGGGTATAATTGTCTAATCACTCACAATACTGACACGTATTGCTTATTGGAACTTGTTAGTGTAGCAAGGATAGCCAACTAGCTCAAGCAGAATCAGAAATGTTTTGATACAAATTACAGATACTCGGCCTCTGTGAAGTGCGCTGAAATGGATTCAGAGAACTGTCGAACTTCCAGGGGCCTAACTTTCCTTCACTTCAGGTAGGAAGATAAGAGGACATGCGTAAAAAAGGCGTGGAATTCCTTCTTTTTGATAATGTCAAGAAGAGCCTGGAACAAGTGCATTCTCATCACTGTACCAAAGAAAGAAGACCTCTGTGGAAATTGGAGAGCCATCATCTTGCTCTCGATTCCTTTGAAGGTGCTTTGTAGGATCATCTTAGTCCGAGTTTTGAGGGCCATCGAAGCTCTTCATCGCAAAGAATGGGCTGGTTTTTGGACCAGCCGGTCGTGTTTGGACCAAATCAATACTTCGCGCATAATTCTTGACCAGCAGATATACTCAAAATGGCCGAGGGAAATGTACTTGACCTTTGTGAATTTTGAAAAAACTTTCGACAGGCTGTGTAATATTTAGGACCGCTCACGTGAATTTGGAGTCCCCGAACAGATTACGAATATAGTTAAGGCCATCTATGGGAAGTATTTTTGTGGGATGACTCATGAGGGCCTCGTTTTAGAGAATATATCGCTCCATGCGAGTGTACGCCAAGGTTGTCTTTTTTCACCTCTTCTCTTACTTATCGTCCTTGATGGCCACAAAAAAAAGCGCAGAGGCATAGAGTGGTGGAGATTGTGCAACGTATGGGAACACCTTATCAACACCCGGAAAACCCAAGTGATGAGGGGCAGAGTGCAAGTCCTTTACTTTACGCCGTTACTCATTGGTACAGAGAGGGTGGAGAGAGTCCAAAAATGTATGTACCTCGGCAGTGTAGTGTCCGAAACTAGAGGGACCGAAGAGAACATCGCTTCGAGAATCGCCAAGGGGGAGACCAACCTTTGCACAGCTTCGTGTATTATGGAAATCGGTATTAAAATGGAAAGTGAAGCTCAATATATTCCGCTCAAACGTGAAGCTCAAGTACCGTTCCGTCCAAATACCGTTCGGAATTGTGACACACTAAGGACGTAATAAATCGCATCCAAAGGACAAAGGACATTAAGTCAAGTCAAGTTTCTTTTCAAACCCTTAATATGTCACTAACCAATCTTTTCCAATAAACCTACTATAAACCCAAATTCCTACACTAGTAACGCCCCACATCTCTTCGGATGTTTGGTGTGCACCATTATTGCTTGCCAATCTTTCTCTATATAATAAAGTGTAGTGCTCGCGTGAAAATACATTTTATGTGTCTTTGTGAATCAGGATCTCTGCAGAGTAGCAAGAAATTTATGTAAGGTTTAATATTCTTTTTGTTAAAACGTGACGTCTTACAAGTCCTTCAAACCGTGGAAAGTTGGCCTTACCGTGGCTTTAGAATGTCACAATGAAGGTGGAAGTATTTAGTTTTAAAATCAGCTTAATACCTATAGCTTGATCCACGCATAGGTTTAAACTATTAAAAAACAGCAATGAATTGTTATATTAAGTAATATTTCAGGTATACGATTGATGTAATGATAGCGCTTGATCTCTTTGGATCGTGTGCTACTTACCAAATCATTATAGCAAAGTCCATTAAACAGCTGGTCGAAAATGTGCAACTGACGAAATTTGAAGGACTGTACGGTAAGGGCATCACAATGTATAATGTGACTCTCCCTTTTGTTAAAAACTTAATCCTAAAAATTCTTAAGGTACTCAGGGATTCATCGCAGTTTCGCATAAGTACTATATAATCTATATTGCTTATGATTGTTAAATTATAATGAAGAGTCCTAGGACGTGCGTTTTGACGTATATTTATGTGGCTTAATATAATCTTATCAATTTATGGTAAAATTATATTTGAAAAAATTTTTTTAAGCTTTGATACACATAGCTTTTTTATAGTATTAGCAGGGGCGAGTTTATCTACGGACTTTACAGGCTGTAGAGCGTATACTGTTAACCGGGGGTTATTAAAGAAAGGGCCTATAACGAATGATTTTGTATCTAAGACTTACGCGAATATTTGATATTTTAAATTAAACAACTTTACGGATTTTATCGCGGTTTATTTTTCAATTTACCTACCCGCGACCATGAATGCTGTAAAGGCTTCGAAACGTCGAGTGATAAAATTTAAAAATAAACCGCGATAAGATCCCTTAAGTTGTTTGATTTAGAATGATTTTGTGTCGCTGTTTGTTTTGTTAATTTTGCTTAAGGAAAACATAATATCATAGCCGTATCGAATTCAATTCATAATCGAATTGCCTGTAAATTAAGATAGTATGTAAAAGGGCCATTTCATGTTTGTTGTGTTGGATATAGTCCCATCGTGTTCTGACGTTAAATAAACAGAGAATGCCCATGAGCCTGTTTGTTTACTTTTGCCCTGTTATATCTCCTTATATAGAGTCTCTATGTAGATTGACTGTCGTTGATGAAATTCAGATACTAACCGTGGTATAATTACCAACAAGACAAGCATATATATATATAATCTCTAAAAGTGCTATACACAATGAAATAAATTCATTTTTGCATTCATATACATATATAGATAGTCATATAATTATAAATAATGGAATGCTTTCAGGATATCCAAATTTGAGGGTATATTTGGCGATAATGATTATACCGATGGTATTGATTTGTTTAATAAGGCATCTAAAATGGCTTGCACCTTTATCACTCGCCGCAAACTTTCT
>JAOCPS010588318.1:0-20271 GCA_025505425.1 Graphium colonna | reverse complement strand
CTTTCTTGCTGAGTAATCCTGGCCTTTTCTCTTTGATTGTTTCACGCAAATGACGTAAAAGGGTGCAGTAATAAGCCGAGTTTATAGTTTCATCTTTTGCAAAGTAGTCCACCATGACACTCTTAACATCCCATGACACTCTTAGCATCCCAAAAAACTTACGCCATCACCTTGCCAGCTGACAAAATAGCTTTGGCTTTTTTTTGGAGTCGGTTCATCAGGTTTTTTCCACTGCTTGGATTGCTTTTTTGACTTTGGGGTGTAATGGTGCACCCAGGTTTCATCCACTGTCACAAATCTGGCCAAAACCTCATGTGTCATCAGCCTTAAACATTTCCAGACAGTCGCAAGAAATCGTGAGCCGTATTCGTTTCTGTGCAACTGAAAGCAATCTGGGAACCCAACGCGCAGAAACCTTAGAATATCCAAGTTCATTGACTATGATGTTTTGTGTTCGTTCATACGAGATGCCAATAGTGTCTGCAATCTCAATCTCCGATCTGCTAATATCAGATCACAGATCTTCCCGATGGCGTCGTAGGCCAGCCGGAGCGAGGGTCATCTTCAATACTCTCTCGCGTTTAAATTCTGCAACCCACTTTTTCGTCGTATATGACGGAGCAGATTCTCCCAATGTTGTTGACATATCTTCGTGAATCTCTTTTGGAGTTCGTTTTTTTTTAAACAGGTATTTGATGACCGCACGTTGCTCAATTTTCTTCATTCTTTAAAAATGCTGCACTTAGGCTCACAAAATTCAGTCTAATTTAAAAACAGATAATGCTATTGCGATAAAATATTACAGTGTGACAACAACAGAGTCAGCAAATCAAATGAGGTCAGTTACATTAAAGTATTTTTATTACATTAAAGATCTACCCTCGTAAAAATTAATATTTATTATGGTATGGTTTTCGATTAACTATGCAATAAGTTTATTTTCACAGAAAATTATAATGACCGACTTCAAACGCCCTTAAAGTGTACTTTCGAAACATATCTTCTCCGTTATTTTGATTTTAAGAACAAATTGACTCATAAGTTGCGGATTTATGTAGAAACATTCCTAAATGTTATTTTTATTTAAAAAAACAAACTAACAAATCGACAACGAATGCTCTATCATATATTTTTTAAATTGGTTCATAAAAACGGGGATACGCGCAGAAATAGAAAGGAATAAAATAGAATTTTCAAAATCCGTTCATAAATGTCGAACACATGCGTGAACGTACATAAAAAAAATATAAACATTCGAATTGAGAAGCTTCCTCCTTTTTTGAAGTCGGTAAAAAATCTTAGTCAACATCTTAATAAATGCGTTTCATTCAGTGAAAATATTTATTGATATGGAATTACGTTTTCTTTTTGAAATGACCCAAATGACATAGCTTAACATCTTAAAAGCTTTATCGTCATGATGCTACCAGTTTATATATCACGAATGTGAAATGTCTGATGACCATTCCCACCTCTCTCCTTTTTATTCTCAATTCCAAATACTTTTGATTATTCTTCTCCACCCAAAGATCCACCAGCTGTTACATGCACTGTTTTGCAATTCATCCGCAAATCTTTGATTGTTGTAAGTTAGCTGTCTGCTGACATTTACAGACGCAAATGAGAGCAAATTACTTGTTGACCGGGCCACTATATATAAGTTTTATTTTGTATACATCTGATCTTAATGATTTCTTTTTATCGTGCTCCTCCAGATCCTACAACCAGATGGTAAGTTCGTGGACCACATCGGTGTCGCGACAAAACAGCAACCTATGAACACGGCCAGCGTTTGGGACACGAAAGAGGTTATATGCACCGAACTAAACGCACCAACCGCCATTGCAATCACAAATGATCGAGTCATAGTTTTGGATAGCGGGAACCGTCGTGTGAAAGTTTACAATAAGCAGGACAGAAGCAAAATCCTAGAATTCGGGTCTCTAGGTCACAGGAAGGGTCAATTTCGGCAGCCGGAAGTACTCGCAGTTGACCCGCTGGGATTTATTCTCGTAGGTGACTCAGGGAATTGCCGAGTTCAAGTTTTCAAACCAAATGGTCACCTGGTCAGAGTGTTTGGCAGACTAGGAACCGAACCCGGGAAATTCGGCTGGATATCGGGCATACACGTCACCAAGCAGCTAGATATAATCGTCAGCGACACGAAAAACCACAGTGTTAATTTCTTTTAAATTAAACAAATTTTAATGTTAATATTTCATATCTTTAATGCAAAATAAAAACTCTAATAATAACCAACATCTATCATTGATTTTACTATGAGAAAAACATACTTGATGCAATACATAATTTTTACAAGATTCTGACGTAAACATATTAATATCACAAGAAAAAGATCCAAGTATAAGAGTTCCATATTAAACCCTTTGTACATTTTCATGTTCACAAATATACAAATATCTTTACGCAGCATATATTTGTTATAAATGTTTAATACAGATTCATACTTTATGTGCTTATTGATAGCTAATGTTAAAAAAACAAAACATATTTATAGGCAAAATTATATTATTGGTTTTAAAAGACACATTTAAAATACTTCATAAAACATGGTTAGTCTATTGCTTATATTCAGTTCATAAGACTTATGAGTAGACACACCTAACTTCCTACTATGACTCATTTTCTAAAGTAACATGTGATTTTTATGATATAATGTGTCTTCTTACTTAATTCTGAACACTTTTAACAAGAACTATTGAGTATTATAATAGGCCATTTCTTACGAAAGAGAACCTTATTTAAATACCATTATAAATTACTAAAACTGTTGGCAGATTAATAAACAATTACAAGAATTAAATCGCAATATTTGTATAATTTATATCATGTTGTTTTACATCTTTTAACATGTGTTATATTACAAAAATGAGGTTCCACTAGCACATTGAATAATTTTCATTTTTAATTCGTACAGAGTATGTAATACATAAAATTAGATCACGGTTAATGGACAAAACTGTAAGTGATATTCTTAGCAGTCATATATTCAACAGTAGTGAGATTATTATGAATACATTAAAACAAAACAATATTTTAAAATAAGAATTTTATATCCTGAATAAGCAATTTTTTCAAAGGACTTCTATACATGTAAACATTGCTTTTTTTTATTTCTGCTATAAAAACTTTTGCAAACATAATGGCAACATAGAAAAATAAAAAGAGAAATGTTGAAAAGAAACATGAATTATTATTGTACAACTATTAACATTTTATGGCTTATGTCAGTCTCAATTAGTTGTTACTAACAAAATATTTACAATTATGTACAAAACCAAAAGAAATAAGAATAATATTTTAATTTTTAAATGATAATTTGAAAAACTATTTTCCAATAAACGCTCTTAGAGCTCAAGCTCTGCTTAAAATTACAAAAATTGAAAAAAGAAAAGGTCTTTTTTTGTTATTGTACATTTCACAATGTTAAACATGTAATCATGTGTTATATTATTTTTATGCAACTGAAATCTTGACATAAATAGTTATTACATATGCTTAACTTTAATCTCATATGACACAAAAAAGTATTTTTGTAAATAATTTTTAATATTTGTAAATTTTTAATAATTTTTATGTGGTGATGTTTGCACAAGAGTTGGTACTTAAATAAAATACAAACACACTAAATAATTTTAATAAAATTTTTCGCAAGTCAATAATCTCTCTAGGTGAATGAAACTAGACTGTATGTGAGATTCTGATAAAAATTAAATACTTACTAATATATAACAACACTTTAGGTTAAAAATTCGAAACAATCTACCTAAATCTGTATATTTCACTATATGTAAATTATTGCACTGTATTAATAGCAATATTTCTTGTAATAATCAGAATTTTTAAAGTATATCCCAATAATAACATTGTTTATGCCGCCTCCATAGCCTAGTGGTATAGGTCCTTGCTTTGTAAACTGGAAGTCGAGGGTTAGAATCCCATAGGGAAACAATAACTTTGTGTATGAAAATAATGATAATCAATGCATCAGATGAGCCTGTAAAAGTTGATCCTGCACCTGATCTGTGTCCAGTTGTGTCGGATATCTGTCCTATCGGGCTACGTTTACTTTCGGAGAGAGTGCACATGCATTTGAGCATGCACTTGTACACTATAATATGTCTTGAGCAGATGGCTGATCTTCAATTAGATTGACCTTTCGTGTCCATAATTCAGTCAGGAGGACTTTATCAGCATAGAGATTTATTAGAACCATAGATAAAATTGGATTCAGATATTATAGTGCTATTTATATTAAAATTTTTTGGGCAAATTTCAATACAATAATAGAATTTGACACCATACCATAATACATTGATCTTTTTTTGTCCAACATTTTATTAAAAGAAATTTCTTAGATGACATATAATTTCATCACTGTAATTTCATCACTTGTTATTATTGTGAATTTAATTATTTTAACATTACTTATATGTATTTTCTGTTATCATAATAATTGCTTATAAAGTAAATAAGCTCTTAAAATCCCTTGACTGTATAAACACAAATAGCTAAAGCTTTACTCTCACTCTACTGAGCTATAATTGGTTATTGTGAAAATTATTCATTATAGTAACCTAAAAATCTGTATACTTTTTTATAAAATAGATGTAAAGTTACATCTCAAATTGACATATATCGCAAAATATACAAAATTTTACATCCAAAAAAAAAATACATTTTAATATACTAGCTTCTAGTGTATATACCTAAAAATCATGCATAACATGCACTTATGTATTGTGAATTTCACAAAATGCGAAGAAAACAGAAATCAATAATAAAGGTATCATGCACTTTGTGGCATTACAGTTTGAGCATCGAGAAAAGAACTTAATATGTTGTAATAAAGTGATGATAACTTATTTTCTAATATAAAATAACTATCAACTTACTTTATGATAAAGCTTTTGACTTGTGACCATTACTATATAACTGCATTATCTATAATATTCATAGCCAAACATAAATATTGGCTAAAAAATACATAACTGTCAAAAAAATATTTCTGCTTCTATTGACATCCTATATAATGACTGTTTTACATTTGTAAAGCCATTAGATCTTTTTCTAGGTCTATGAAGAACGGCAAGGTTGACATCTGGCAACTGAGTGGCTCTCACCTAATACAACTGAGTCTTGCTCAGCTGGTGGACCTTCACTGTTGTCATGCTGCCTCTGAAAAGAAAATAATATACATGCATTATAAACATACATGAAATGCATTCTCTATATTGCAATTTTTTCATACACTATTTTTCAATAATCAAAATGATAGATATATTTACTTGCTTATAAATAAAAGAAAATTTAGACTACAAATATTGATAAAACAAGACAGGATAAAGAGTTTATATTAAACTTTGCTCAAAAAGCAGACACAGATGTGGATAAGTAGGTAGTTCTCAAGATAATATATGATAATATATATATATAACAACACCATATGTTTAACAAAAAAGAAATGACAAAACCTACCTTTAACTCTGTGGCTAAACATCGGAATGTGTCTTCAACATTAGTGTTGTCTTTAGCAGATGTTTCCATCACAAACATAATTTCGGGAACATAGCGGCAGAAGGACTTTGGCTCATCAGGTTCTACTTCCCTTTGGTCCATCAGATCACATTTATTTCCAATGAGTGAAACAATAACATTAGATGAAGTGTACCTTCTGACTTCTTCTATCCATTTTTGTAAGGATAAGAATGTTGATCTTTTTGTTATATCATATACTGAAAATTGCAGAGTGAAATTTTTTAATGTAACTGTATCAATAATGCCGGGTATGCATGTTAAACCAAATGTTCTTTTCAATATCAAGAATTCTTAGTATTCAATGGTTTAATCATTAATAGTTTATGGACCTAATGTGTAGTGTGAACATAAATAAAAATATTTCAGTATAGTTGAAAGTTACAACTAGCTTACCAGATTGATAAGTAAAGTTAAAAATCTTAATTCAGGATATAGTTTCTATGTAATAAAATTATGGGCATTTACATAATGACTCCTTGTCCAAAAATTTCTAATACAACTAAATAAATCAATCACTTCATGACATCATACAACTTATATTAATTACTAATATTCATTTATACTATAGTAACGTAAAAGAAAATAAAAAAATGATATAATATTAAAATATGCTGGGAGCCGTCATAATTTACCAATTCCTGTAGTTTTTTTTAGTAATTGTTTCCAATGTTTTCCTGCCAGGCAAAAACAGTACAGTAAAGAGAGTGGGTGGTTGATTACTAACATACCTATGATTACTCCGTTTGCAGAGCGATAATAACTTTGCGTAATTGTTCTGAAACGCTCTTGTCCCGCCGTATCCCATATCTGAAGCTGTTATCAAAATTAATTTATAACAATATTTTAAATATATAAAGATAAACAGCAATGCGTTTGCAACACGAACCTTGACCTTCTTTCCGTCTACAATTAATGTTTTCATAGAGAAGTCTACGCCTATTGTATTGCCGTGCCTTTCTATGAAATTCCCAGACTTCAACCGTTGCACAATACAAGTTTTCCCCGTACCGCAATCACCAATGAGTACAATTTTAAAAAGATAATCAAATTGTTCATCAGGAACGCTCATCAACGTATTAGGATTTCGGCTACTCATGATTAATATCTAATCAAATCCTATACCGAACCTCTGTTTACGTTGTTCGCCTGACAACCATTTTGTAGTTTTGACGTTTATTTTTTTTTTGTGATCATGACAAAAGTAAGAAAATTGCTGCTAAACTGTGTCTTTAAATAACCCTTTTTTATACTACAGGCGTTAGAAATTTCAACAATACCCATCTGTGAAACGTACAATATCATATATATTAATTTTGTATAATATAATATAGTTCATGCATTAATGTAAGTGTAGAAGAATATCATATATACTTAATTTTTGGTTTGTTAACTTTTAAAAGGAGGTATTTATATCTTTATTAGTACCTGGTACTTGTAGTTATAAACCTTAAAACTTAGATAACGATAGAACACTAAACATGGCCATATCATCAATAATATCATTTTATCTTATCTAAATTAATCTAGAATTGCATGATATGATTTTTTTGTAATTTTGCTAGGTTATTTGAGAAAATATGATACTGAGTACTCTTAGTGTCATTGTTTTGAAACATGGTCAAGCTAGTTTGATCATGCTAGCAATGCTTCCCGGCATAATGTCTATATTTTTTTTTTATTTAAAATATTTGATGCATCTATGTGGTTTTCGTAAAGCCTGTTCCGATTATCTGATCTGTAATTTTTAAGCCATAATAATTGTTAGCTCTGTTACTGTACGTTAAGTTGATCATACAACTGTTCCCTAATAATTTTTGATAGCTTTCCTATTTCAATAACCCAAAATGCTAATTACCCTGTTTTTTTTGTTAACCTGAGCCTAAGCTGTAGAGAACTCAACGCCAATCAGCCGAAAGTAAAACTGTGGCAGATCTTTGCTATGAAGACCATGGTTAAGCGAGCTGCTTTGACCTGAGCTCTGTCACCTCAATAAACTCGACTTACCTCTTAAAATTATCCTATGTGACACGTTTTATTTCTAAATACCCCCAAAGGTTTCAACAGGATTTCTTTACAGTTGCTCAAACTCAAAATCCATTAGTATTATTAGTACGAGTTGTTAAGGACGAATTATTAATACGTGGCTGAAAGATTCATATATGCAATAACCATCGTCTATCTTATCTTAAAAAAATATTTCATATTATGACAGTGACACTTACAAGTTTCCAAATGTCAGAAAATATCAAAATAAGTCAATTTAAATTAAATTGTTTATTTTTCCGTCTATCTGTTAATTAGTAGTTTAGTTTTAATTAGCAATATGCTGAAAAACAAATTGCTTTTTTTCATTTTATTTTATATATTTACAATTAAATTGAGTGAAGCGATAGAGGTATTATAGGAAACTCATAAAGCATTGTTAAGTTATATTTTGTTGTGTAAAAATTATATGATAATATGTTAAATAACAATTTTAGATACCGGAACAATTTCAAAAATCTAATCATACTAATAACTGGGCAGTATTAGTTGATACATCCCGATTTTGGTTTAATTATCGGCATGTTGCGAATGTGTTATCAATTTATCGAAGCGTCAAACGGCTTGGTATTCCCGACAGTCAGATTATCTTGATGATATCCGATGATATGGCATGCAACCCTAGGAATCCACGTCCTGCCACAATCTTCAACAATGCCCATGAATTAATAAGTGTTTATGGAGATGATGTTGAAGTGGACTATAGAGGATATGAAGTAAGGATAAATGAATTACTCGTAATATTTGCTCTTTAAATTATATTTATCTAATACTTGCTACATATTTATTTTAACATTTCAGGTTTCAGTGGAAAACTTTGTTAGGCTTCTAACAGGAAGAGTGCACCCAGATACCCCGCGTTCTAAGAGGCTTCTTACTGATGAGGGTAGCAATATTCTAATCTACCTAACAGGTCATGGTGGTGATGGTTTTCTTAAGTTCCAAGACTCTGAAGAAGTCACAAGTCAAGAGTTAGCTGATGCTCTTGAGCAGATGTGGCAGAAAAGAAGGTATAAATTTTGTTATAATGCTGTTTGATTTAAATTTACTTTAACTTTGTGAAAAATTTAGAAAATTATTTTTTAAATTGAATTGTATTAGTTTATTATTTTTTTTTCAGATATAACGAGATTTTCTTCATTATAGACACATGCCAGGCATCATCAATGTATGAAAAGTTTTACTCACCCAATATTTTAGCAACTGCAAGTAGTTTAGTTGGGGAGGATTCGTTGTCAGTAAGTATAATAAAACAATATAGGTTCTTTTGTTAGACAGTGCAATATGACAGTTCCTCAATAGATAAAGTGTATCCAAGTGAATTCAAAATACATAACTAGGGTTAAATATTTCCTTACTTTGTCCAATATACCCATAACATATATTTATATATTTACCATTATTTAATTTGTGTATAGTATCTTATTTTCTTTTTTTTCTCAGCATCATGTAGATTCTGCCATTGGAGTATACATCATTGATCGATACACATATTATGTGCTTGAATTCTTGGAACATGTTCAACCAAATAGTAAGAAGACAATGTCAGAATTTGTAAGTATTTTTATATTTATTTATTAATACCAATAATAGTATAAAATTTATCTACACATAATACGTAAATGAGATATAACAAATGTATAATAAAATGTTAGTGTAGTTGGAGGTCTTAGAGGTACACTGTCATAGTTTTAAAGTGAAATGGGTGATTTGTCTTTCATTGATAATGTTAAGAAGAATTACATTCCATCACATACACAACATCTGTGGCAGTACTCAGTGTTCAAAAACACCTGACTAAACCATCCAGTGGCCACCTCTTAGGTAGAGTGCACTGTTACATTTCAAAATTTCTCTGGCTGAAGATATACCTACTTTCATTGAGGTGAGAGGTGACTCAGCTGGCTCAATTGTGGATTGTGACAATCCATTGGATCTAGTAGCATTACAATAAGAATGTGTGCTCAATGTAGTGATCTCTCTATTGTTTTTAAAACTCTTTAGTTATTGTGTCTTCAGTCAGTCAATCTGGATTCTGGATTCCTTGCACTTGTCTATTCTCTTCAACTGTTTTCTCCTATTTTAAACATGGTACACCTAAGTAGTAAATTTGGTATTTTATTTATGGAGCTACCTATATTTTCAAGTGCCCTTAATATTAATTATATTATCATCATGGATGTATGACATACATTCAAAAGCACATGAGACTGTACTATAGAATTTGGATTTTTTTTTTGGTTATTAAAAATCGGTCATAGAAATCAGATAGGTAGATTTAGGTTAAACAGCTCCTCCCTGTCAATTATGGAGAGCGCCCAGGCACTGAGCACTAAATACATGTAAATATATTTCATGGTATTTATTTAACTATGACATAGCACAATGAACTGAATATTAATTGAATAATTTTTTATTCCTAGTTAGCAGTATGTCCAAAGAGTGCCTGCTTGTCCACTGTGGGTGTTCGAAAAGACTTGTTTAAGAGAGATCCGAAGAAAGTACCTATAACAGACTTCTTTGGCTCAGTAAGACCAGTTGTTATTACTACAAATCCAATTGAAATATTGGAAGTACCAAAACGAAAGAAAAAAACGAATGTGGAGTAAGTGAATAATTTTACTACTATTTAAGTAATATATTTTGCAAAATAATTATTATGCCTTAGTATTTGTACAGTATAGTGTAATGAATATAATCTTTTTTTATAATTCCAGGAACAAAACCAAAGTAGTGGAGAAGAGAGGATACCTACCACAATTTCCAGTACATCTAGTCCAAACAACATAAAGTTGTAGTTTTAAATAATAATACAATAAAATATAACTTATTAATTTGTTATGATGTTAATATTTATTACTTTTTACTGCAAATATCCCGTATGTCTAAGAAATACCGAAAAATATGATTCATAATATCTATAGTCTTCTCTGGTTACTTAATATCTGTCTTTTAAGCGATTTAATATCTTTCATGTAATTTATCATATGTACAACTAATGATCTAGTGTTATGAACTAATAATATTCATATACTGTTTTTAAATATAAAACATTACTTGTTACTTCTTTACTACTTGTTGGGTTGATCTTTGATTTTTTGCTACTCTGAGAAAGAGAAGTGCTGACTTTTGAAGGAAGCCCTTTGGTAACTAGACTTCTCTTTTTTACCCAAGTGTACTTTACTTTTGGAATCTAGTCGAAGTTAACTTTGGCATTTGAATGTGCAAAGTGAAAAATTCTTTGTTAGATAGTCTATTTATCGGGGAAGGCCTTAGGCTATAACAACACTTTAACCAATAGAAGTGGAGCATCGACGAAAACTGTTCCAAAAGAAGCTTAACGCAGGTGAAACCATTGGAAGTAGATAGTAAAGAGAAACAAGGCTGTAATAAAACAACACATGCTGTATTAAACTTTTAATTCCCTCTAAGTACTAAGAATAAAATTTCAATAACATGTAAACACAACCGAATTTAGTTACAGTTGGAATCTATAACACAATACATAATTAGCAACAAGTACGCACTGCATTCATATCTCAACTTCTGATATGAGATCATAATCTAAAGGACTATAGCACCATTTCAGTTACTATCATAGGCCGTTTCTTTTTGGTCTAGGATTCATTCCATTATAACTAATTGGATACAATCGTTTTTCCATATTATATTCAATCTAGAAGCAGAAGACTACACTGTATTAATAAATATACAAACTGTCCATAAACTTTTGTTTAAACATTTTTTCTTATTTTTAAAATTACTGTTTAGAGCATTAGCAAAGCTGTTTATAGCAATTTGCTAAATATTAATTATCTAAATTCGGGACATTTTTACTATTATGTATAATAATTAAGCAGATTTCCATCTTGGAAGTAGATAAATTTTTGTTTTACTAAGGTCAAAACAATATTATTTCAATCTTCGTTTTTTATTGTATTTTGAATTGCTAACATATTTTAAATTATGTACTTTTGATTATCTATATGGAGTTCCTAATACGTGAAATGAAAACAACGGGACAATGTAAACAGGAGAAAGATTTTTTTATGAATATCTAGGCGATTCTTTTTAAATTATATTTTTACATATGGAAATAAACATTACATTTAACAAAGTTAATATCTAAAATTTAAATAATGCTTTTATTATTAAACAATTAGACACATAAAGATTTTCAACTTTTATAGTTTAAAAACTACGACTAGTCCATAGAACTACTAAAATTTGAGTCCTAATTATACCTAATAGACTATAATAATGTAACAAAAATCAGTGTGTATTTATAGATAAAATTATAACATAACAAACACGTTTTAAAGCGCGTTCTATACAAAATTTATAAGACTAATGCGCTGAAATGGTACCTTTTTTTTTATAATAAAATTTTATAAATAATGACAAACAATAACAATCCTTGGAGAATAAAGGTGTTTATACTACATATACATATATCCAGCTGAAGTCACATCTTATTAACCTATTAACTAATGAAAGTAGAGACGAAAGGAATTAATTAAAAATTTTAAATATTGCTATATTTTAATGAAATTAGTTAGATTAAACAACTTTAACATGTTTACACACATTTTCCTCTCCTTCACCAGGCGCTTATCAGATACCTACTGATCATAAATATTTATTTTATTTGATCGAATAATATGCACACATCCGAAAGGAATGTTTAAGTCACGGATTTATTTAACAATTTCATTCGGTAACTTTCATTCTATTTAAAAGATTTAATAAATTTAATTTTAATAATTAGCCTTATTTAACCACTCGAACACTTACAATCGAAGTATTTATTTCCTATAATGATTTTTGTGCGATAAATATTTCCATATCACCATATTTATTTCAAGAAAAATATATTCGTCTTTTTTAGTTAAAATGACTTTTGTATTATAATATATATTTGATTTATTTTCATTTTGTACTTATGATTAATAAATTATTAAGCATTACGATGTCTAATAATCACGTTTATTACTTTTGTATAATCAATCAAATGATTGAAGCTGGTGTTTCCGATCCTTTAGCTACCCAATTTTTTTCGTTGTCTAGACATTTCTTTCAAGAATATTAATAGCAAAGGCTATTTCTTAGTATTACATTTTTCACACATATGTTTACGGAAGCACTAATGAATTATTATTAGTACTAATATTAAATACACATTAATTTATATTCGTTTTTCTAATGTAAGTATTCACATCTTAATAATTTCTATTTCCTCAACAATTATCTACATTATAACACGCAGTATATCTTTTTTGACAAAAAGGTATATATATATATAATGGGCATGATCGAACTGGAGAAATTTAATACCAGTAAATAAATAACAGCAAACGCTAAACGGACCCGTATGTCGCATTTTAAATCGTAAATATGTATGTGCCTTGTTGATTTCTAAAAAGAAATCCAAAGAGTTTCCACGCAGATTTCTACCGACGACATTTACAAACATTTGCATAATTTGCGCCGAGTAAGCGCGAACCGGAGTGAAGTTAGCATCAAATTTCACGTATCACAAAATACTGTCTGCAATCGACATATACTCTAAATTGACTTGTAAATTACCGACGGCTCTCTTGCCACGGATATTCCTCCCATGAATCTTTCCCTAGCAATCAGTCTTTCCTAGTCTGGAACTATTGTTACATCTTTCTTGTGCCTGTTTAGCTTACGCATCTGATGTTGAATAATGTATTAGAATGAAGCGTTCATTATTCGAGTCCGAAGCTCATCCGTGATTGCTTTTGTCGTCCTCTTGCACTATTTCGTAGTAATTCTCTATGGTGTAGTTGAACAGCTGGAAGTCGTATCTGAAAATTAAAATAAAGCTTGTTTTATTTTGATACGTAATGTAGGTCGTAAAGAAATAGTTGTAATACGGACATTATTTTAAAAAGAGCAACTGCTGTTTCTCGCCCGCTCTTCTCAGTGGAGCACGTGGTAAATCAGCACTTAAAATTGCAATGAAAATTTACAATTCCATTGGTGCCGGCACCGGGGATCGAGCTCAGTTTCGCCTCGAGTAAACAGAATTAAAGGCGAGCGCCCGGACACAGAGCTACCACGGCTTAGCATAATGTGGTCATTAATAATAAAATGTACGATTTGTGTCACAAAGAAGCCTAAATGTATAAATTAAAAAAAAAGATTGCTGTATGATTAAAATTTATTGTATAAGCATGTCTCAAAAGTTTTTTTTTAATATTAGTTGAACTTAAAATTTACGAAATATTTTATGAATATTAACGTTTGTTGGGGTAATTAAATATATGCCTGGTAGCTTGTCAAAGTGACTTTTGAAGTAAAAGTCACTTTGACAAGCTAAAAGTAAAAGACGGTGAGAGCTCGACCATCTAATAACCCGTTGAAATATATTTTTTTATGAAATTTTCTTTATTTATGAATAGGCTAATGATAGCTTGCCATTCGAAAAATGTTCATTGTTATTTTTATGAAATATATTTTTCCTAATCGTCATTTTTTTATAACCGAGCACGCTATCATAGGTGTGTTTATTAGTAACAACATTTTATAAAAATTGTCTTAACGATGATGAATGTTCGAGCTCCCACCATCACTAAGACTATAATGATATTCCACAGTCAACATGAAACAGTCACAGGTTCTAATCCCAATACAAAGTGTAAATGTTTGTATGTTATTGTTTTTTTATACCTGTATAATTTATAGAGTCCATCCAACTGTGACTTCTTGAGCCTTGAATACAAATGGTTGATATTATGGAGGGTGTTGGTGCCTTTTCCACTATTACGCCACTCCGGCTTCACGACGTCTTGTAGTCTGGCCATTTGGATCAAGAATCTTTGGTCCTCCTTATAAAGTAAAGTAAGATATTAAAATTCAGCACAACACTCATAAATAAATAAAAAAAAATTAAATGAGTATGTGATGTTAGATAGATAGAAAGATATAATTTTATTTGTTAAACATGATTTGCATGCAAGATATTAAACATATTATTGTCATGTCTAACCCCATATTGCGACGTTAAAATACAGACATTAAGATGAATAAAGCAGACTTAAACATTATTACAATAAATAACTTAAAATACTACAATAAACAATTATTACATTTCCATGTAATATTAATAAAATGTATTTTAACATTTCATTATTATTAATTTTTATGTTTGTGTTTTTTAAATCGATGAATGGAATCATATGATTGCAAATTTAAAGCTTTTTCAATTTCAGATATAAACTTAATTACTACAAAAAGTGTAAGTTGTCGTTATTATAAAATAAAATAATAATAATCAAAATATTTATATATCAATTCAATAAATTAGCTTGTATCAAATTAAAATAAATTATTTACAATCATAAAAAAATTGTCTTCGTCCAAAAATTCTGAGATGTAATATGCTCTGATAGTTTATAAGCCTTTAACTTTTTTTTAGCTCAACAACACTTAAAATTCTTCATGAAGGAGGTAATTTATTAAAATATGTAAAATATGTTATAAACTTCGCTTGATTGACTGAAATATATGTACATTACTTTTTTAATCTATTGACAGAGAATCGGCGTAGGTAAATTTAAAGTAGTTTTTTGCTTCCACTCTTGGTCAAACTTAATCATTTCTTAAATTATTATTTAAACCTCATCAAAGGTCTAATTTCGTTCACAAATTGTAAGCATCGGTGGTTCAGTGGTAGAATGCTCGCCTGCCACGCGGGCGGCCCGGGTTCGATTCCCGGCCGATGCATTTTTTTTTCATAAAATATTCTTAAAATCTCGCGTATGAAATTTAATAATAAAAATATTTCACAAAAATATATAACTAAGACTTATAAAATTTGTTGGAAAAAATATTTATTATAATTAAAAAAAAAACTTTATCGGTATCTTTGTTAGATTCTATTGGCTGATAATAATTTTATCGATGGCGTTTCCATCATAATGTAAACGCAAATATATATTTAAGCTCTTTATTTGCATGCAATGTTAGATTGATCTATTATGTGTCCCACTGGCAAATCAGTTTGCGTCTTGCTAGTCTGCATACGTCAAAATATTTAGATCAAATCATTAATATTTAAGAGCTGTACGTAAAATGTGGATGATTGTATTTGCGTATAGTTTGAATTTTACAGCACTAAAGAGAAAGGGTAAAAAAAACTGACTGCCAACTTTCGCTGTTCGGAGAGGCACCCGAAAAAGAAGAAAGGGCAGGCTTCTTAGTTCTTCTATCTTTTTATGTAATATTTTGTGAGTTTTTAGTAATCAGATCAATTGTACAGTCCCGAGGCCATGTTTATTTCGGAGTGGGATCAAATTTTGGCACCGCCTCTATATATTATTTTTAAATTACAACCTTAAAAAACGTGTACAGCATTCTTCTCTTTACACACATTGGGACACATCTCCGTAGCTTAGGGGTACTTATACTATTTCGTGTTCACGGAGGTCGGGAGTTCGAATTACGCTAGGTGACTGTATTGTTGTCTTAGTTGGGTAATGGCGGCCTCTGTGACATGTGTCGTACCAATATTTTTAAAGTTTTTATGTTCCAATATTTTTAAATAATTAATGTTCATCATGGGCATATATACAAAGGGGCATGGTGGGCAGTGCCCACCCCAAGATGGTCAAATGCCCACCCCAGGATGATCTAGTCCCCACCCATGTTGGTCTATTGCCCGCCCAGGATGGTCTAGTGCCCATCCCTGGATGGTCTAGTACTCACTCTGGAAAATAACCGTAGATACGCCTCTGACCTTGTACGTTAATTTTAGGTTATTTTTATTTTTATTGATAACAGGCTAGCGATGAACCGTAACGTCAGATGTTAGAAATAACAGTCACTCATGAGCAGGAGTATCAAATGACACTTATATGAAAAATATACACATCGAATTGAGAACCTCCATCTTTTTTTCGTCGGTTATAAAGCGGTCACTTATACAGATTGACTCTTGAAATTGGAGATTAGAGTCATTTCCAATCCTCGAGGACGTTATATGTGGGGATAATGTTTATGAAGAATTAAAATATAAACAAAAATAAATATTCATATAGTACTGCGTAAACACAAACTAAAGATAAATAAAGTATTACGCATTTTATGTTAATCCTAGCGGACACGGTTGGGGGTGAGGCAAAAAGCAGGGAAGCGCTCGGACGTCGGCGAGCGTAATGCCGATCAAGCACCGCTCCTAGCCACCATACTTCACTGAATTATTGGAAACATAAAAGTTATGTTCCTTTTATGACAATAGAGTACCGAGTAGCCATGGGCCATTTCAGTGATTTTTCACTTGCTATCGGTTATTTAACGCTCTCTTTGTATGCAACGCTAACGTTTTATAACCGATAGCAAGTGAAAAAACAGTTAAACGGCCCATGCCTAGTACCGAGTGCTCTCCTTTAATATCTTTAGCGACTCACCAATCAACCTGTATAATAATATCGACGGTTAAAAGGCAAAGTGACTAACGAACCATTTGGCGGTTTTGGAGCAATTCGAAGTTTAAAAAAAATGTATCGCAGGCGGTATTTTTCGCTAAAACCTATAAAAATACCCTTATATATTTAATTTTAACTCCTTTTTGGTATCCACC
Organism: Graphium colonna; assembly: GCA_025505425.1. Taxonomy (NCBI): domain Eukaryota; kingdom Metazoa; phylum Arthropoda; class Insecta; order Lepidoptera; family Papilionidae; genus Graphium; species Graphium colonna. The sequence goes on along the minus strand of JAOCPS010588318.1, from coordinate 3,062 downwards.
GTTTTTTTTACATTTTAAATGACTACTATAAAGGGTCCAAATGGTTCGTTAGTCACTTTGCCTTTAACCATCGATATGATCTTGAAATTAAAAAAGTGCCCGCTGATGCAATAAAGCAGCTGATATTATGTGCGTCAATATTCCAATTTCACAATAGGGATACCATTCCCTCGATCATATGCGAGTAGCAAAACTACGGACTTAGAATAATTAATGAAGGTCCCAACGGTCAATGGAGTCGTTGTGTCTGACGAGGCAAACATTACAAGCGACTTGTAATAGTCGTTTAGATTCAGCTGTCATAAGCACATATCAGCCGACCATAGAGGATACTTGTAATTATTTGGGACCAGAATTACACATACCCAAGCTTGTTATTACAGCTATATCTTATTGTTATTGCGTTTACTAGGAGATGAAACATATGTTATTCGGTTTATTAGTTTAATTAACTGCCATATGTACTTATGTATATGTTAGGTACATAGGTTTTGAAATGTTTGTGTTTACCATTTTCTGATCATACTTAAGTTGTTTAAATGAAAGCAAAACATTATTTATGCCTGTGGCTTTCGCCGGTACAATGTATCAGAGAACCTAGTTTAGAACAATAATTACGTAATTCATGTCCATTCGAGCATACATTGCGTGGCCAGAATGAGACGGAAGACGGATGTGGGGTTGATGGCCCCACGTCAGCTGATAACAAATGTCACGCTTCACTCGTTTATTGGAAAATTTGGTCTAAAACTATGTCCCTATTTTTATTACATAAATATGATGACAATCGAGTACCAAGGCAAGGCCTCCCGGCAAGTTATGAACCGATTTTCAAAATTATTTTTTTTATAATATATAGTCTCAAGATAGTTCTAAATAATTTTGTTTATAAAATCAAAATAACTGATAAAATAGTAACGCGAACGCACGCTGAATCGTTATAAGTAGGTTTTATTGTTTTCTGTAGAAAATAATTATGACTGACACTGAGACAGTCAATTTTATTTATATGTATAGATAGTAAAAAACATCAATTTCGTGTAAACGAGTCCACTTATAGCAAAGAACAGACGCAGACAAATAAATAAACGATATCGTATCGATTTCTTGCCCCAAACAATATAACGCTAAGAAAGAAGTACTCGTGTCCTATTTAGAACCAACATTTACTTCGATATCAAATTAAATATGCTTAAACTAAATCGCGTCTGATGAAATAACTTTTAATATACAAATAATATTAAAAGTTATTTTGTATTTGGTTGTTTGTTTCAACGTCATAATACAAGATTTGTATGAAAATTGGCATCCACAAGTTCACCACTCGGTTTAATATACTATAACTTTAAACCGGTAAATCCTAATTTTAAAATCAACGCAAAAGACGTCGCGGGCTGTAATATAGTATCATTATGTCTGCATTACCTATACAGCTTGTATCGGTGATCCAAAAGTCATATTTAAATTCCAGCTACAAATGGCAGCATTTTTCTATTATTTGTTCTAATTTGTACCTAAAAGCAGGGCTGTCCAACTGGCGGCCCGCGGGCCATATACGTTCCGTCAAATTATTTTTACGGCCCGCGAGTGCATTTTACTATAATTAAATTTATGTTACTAAATTATTATTATTAACATGAGCATTTAAATCTAATATTTTCTTATCATATTTTTTTAATCAACATAAACTGACTTTTCATGTATCAACCTTCTTGGCTGAAATGTTTGGTGAAGAAAATATGGCGTACGAGCTATGATAAGTTGGACAAAGTTGCCTAATTATCTATCATATTTCGAGGCGTAATCTTCCTACTGCTGCCTCTTACATTTAAACTAGGCAATGCTTGTAGTTTCAATCTTGTTCTTTTTAGGTTTTGTACAAAATACGTCCTTATTTCTACACCGCCAATGATCTGGAAAATTATAGGTTTGTCAGATCTATAATTTCAGATATACGAGTATTAGTGATTGAGTGAAAGTCTCCTACATATAACTATATTAACATAAATATTAAATTATTAATACAATAAATTTTGAGTTAACGTTACCTGATACCAATATTTTTAAAAGATAGAACCGACTTCAAAAAAGGAGGGAGGTTCTCAATTCGGATTTTTATATTTTTTTTCGCGTACGTGCGCGCGTAACTCCGCTATTTATGTACCGATTTTAAATTTAAAAATTATATATTTATCTGATAATGTATACTTTCGAAATGGTTCTATAAAATTTACAGGAAAATCGATTCAGGAGTTTTTCTTTGAAATCCAAATAACAAAATTGGATCTATGTATTTTATATTGGCGCGATTCTCCGTTATTTATGGATCGATTTCAAAAATTCTTCTTTTATATGATAGAGCATTCTTTGTAGATGCTCAGGGTATTATTTAGGACTATAGTGTAAATAAAGGAATGTTCACACATATCTCCGAAACTTGAGAACTAATTTAAAAAAAATTATATCTGATAGGGTGCTCTTTCACAATGGTCTCACAAAATTTGTATAAAAATCGGATGAGTAGTTTATTTTTAAAATTAAAATAACATAGAAAATATGTTTAAAAGTACTTTTAAGGCGTTTGAAGTTGGTTTTTGTAATTTTCTGTAAAAATAAACTTGTGTTTAAAAAAATACTAACATCGAGCGTCTCGAACTTTAGTATCACGTCAAAGTTGAATTTGCAGGGTGTACAGAAGTTGGTGTACGGTGTCCAATGCATGTCCAGGGTTCGTTTGGCTCTTGCCTCGTCAAGCACGTAAGCCACGAACTCCTCAAAAACTGGGTAGCGTTCCGTGGGCGCTGGTTTGTCGTTGGATTGCTGAAAATGTATAAATACCGATGAGGTTTGACGCAAATAGTATTTTACTATAAAGTTTGCAAGGAAGACTTAAATCAAAATTGTTAAAAACCTTTTTAAATTAAACAACTTTACGGATTTTATCGCGGTTCATTTAAAAAAAAAAAAACAAAAAAAAAATTAACCTTGAAGCCGAAGGTATGCAGGATTAACAAGTGACACCAGGACATCAAACACCTCAGTCCTACCCGTGACCATGAACG
>JAOCPS010588207.1:0-11133 GCA_025505425.1 Graphium colonna | reverse complement strand
ATTCAGATTCATGAAAAAAAACTGCCTTATCAAAAAAAGTCAAGGTGTGCGATTTTATTGCTCTCAAGTGTATAATACTCGAGTGCGATTGACTAAAGTTTTACTTGAAAAAAAAAATAGATTTGTTTTGTACTACTACAATACACTACAAATTAAACAATAATTGTAAAGTAGTCCTCGGAAATAATATTTTAAGACTAACCAGACATTTTCTAGATCAAATTTGAAGTTTCAAGTTGAAAAGAAAAAAAAAAGCTTTTAAAACTAATATTTCAAACAGCTTAAAATTTTTATCGGTCTTGGATTTACTTGAATTTTATTTCTGACAAATCATTAAGGTTTCAAATTGTTTGTCACACGTAAAAAAACAATTATGTAGAAAAATGTTTCATCATTTATTGTCAGGAATAATAGAATACTCAGTCCTTATGGCGTAATAAATTTCTAGAAAATTTGAATTAGATTAAATTTTAGGCCAACTATATAAATTGAAAATGCTCTTCACTATTCTATAGTAAGACATGGTAGAAAATATATCTGCACATATGGCAGCATTACGTTTATTTTCAAAATTTCGTATCAGTTGAATAAAATCTTTTGTCATTACAGAAAAAAGATTATTTAAATCTTAAACAACCAAAAACTTAACATTATTTTAGACATCATAAATCTAAGGATGTACTAATTCAAAAGTCCAAATAAGAGTTCTCTACCAATTAGGTCTACCAACAAAATTGACGAGATACTTCAGATACCAGTTTAAAGAAATACATTTATTATTTTGAATGTAATTATATATTACATGTCTAGCTTATTCGTTGTATATGTCTCGCATATATTAAAATAAAAATTAAGTCTCTATTGGCTATATACTTAGTTATATAAAAGCAGTAAGCGTGAAATGTTAACCCTATACTATATGAATACATTATTATGTTATTTATTTTAGTTTTTTCGCGTCAAGCGTTTTTTATTACAATACATAAACACAAAACAATCATTTTATAATACCAATTGCACACTTCAAAATTTGCCATAAATAAAATTAAAAATATAAAGGCCAGAAAGAAAACAAATCATCATTCTGATAAAGCAAAAAGAAAAAAATACATGATTGAAAGACAAAAGATACAAGGGAGGTAATAATTAATATTCTAAGTTTTGTATAATAACACACTTATTATAGTGGGTTAATTTCCTTAAAATAATATGAGCTACACAGTCCTTTAAATTAAGAATCTTTTAAATTTAACATCTCTTAATATATATATAAAGTGATTGATAGCAATAGGTTAACAGACAAATAAATTTAAAATGACTAAGATATGAGAACTAAATGCAGATAAGTGATAGCAACAATTTGAAATGCATTAAACCACACAAGTAGAAAAATGAGTACATAATCATTTTGAAATATTTACATATTATTTACAATACTTATTTTTTTTTATTTTCCAATGTACTATGATGTACATACATACATAATATTTGGTACTATGGGGTAGAAAACAACTGTTCATTACGTTTGAAGACAACTGGGTGGCCTAAACTTGCAGCCTGGCTAACAGTTGTGCAGACTTGTAAAGGAGTGCGTTTTAAACTGCCATGGATACTGAGCCTCGCACTGCGACGTACTGGAGTTACTGTGTAATTCGGAGTTTCATTCTGACTTTTTTGCCTGTAAAAAAAAAATCTTTATAGTATGTATACTAAACTACAAGACTACATTTCAGTTGATTAGACTAAAAATGTTGGCACCAGCAAAGGAAAGACATGAATATTTTATGATAATTTTTAGAAACATATACTACGGATTACTCCTTAAGTAGAACAAATTAAAAATAAGAAGAAATAACTTCAAAAGTGTCTTTACCCATGTGTATGTGCATATATATCAGAATATTTGGGAGACTTAGGGACTCCACTCGCTCCAGGTTAGAATGATTGTGGGATATAAGGGATACCATATATTGTAATTTATAATCAATAATTATTTTATTAAAATAAAAGCATCAAAACCAAATCTGACACTGATAGACAAGTAAAGTAAGAAAGTTTTACAATTGCAGTTAGGGCAAAAACACATTTTATTTGTGTATGTTCTGCAGTAACTTTTGTACCAGTGCTACAATTTGAATTAAATCTGGTATAAATGCAGGTAATATTAGTATATTTTTAAAATTTGTTGAACATCCAAATTATTTGAAAAGTTTTTAAGATATTGAAATAATTTAAAAAATTGAATAAATAGAATAATCATGAGGTCCAAGATTGCAGTATAAATACTGGTATATAACAAATATAACAAAAACCAAATGATAATCATGACATAAGCAGAAAATAAACCCAAGCATTAAAAGGCAGTAGCGACCGGTTAGAGTTCATCACAATCATGTATCTTAAATATACAGTAATTTGAATAATATACAGTAAATTGAATAAGATAATATAAAATTACCCTGTTGCATATTATTTTAGAAAACTAACCATGTAACAAATACATAACAGAATTTTCTTAACTTTTATATATTATATTAAAGTAAGAACATATTTATAAAAGCACTTACAGCTTAGCTTTTTGAACTGCAAAGCGTATGATTGTGCTCTTCATGGCGTTTTTGATATCTACCATTTTTGGATCAACCTGCTTTTTGCGGCCGCTATTCGGGCTGATCTTAAGTTGCATGAACTTATCCAAAAGTTGATCCAAATTTGCATCAGCAACTGAGCGCTATAGAATAAGAAAAATAAGTACAATATATTAACATATGTAGTATGTACAATCTAGACATCATGGTATTATAAATAATTAATATTAACACTAAGGATGTTTTAATATTCATAAATTTTTGTCTCAAAGCTTTTTTGAACATTTAATATATCTTCATGCTTGATATTCTTTAAATCTTATTTCTAATAAATAACAATATAGTTATGCTATAATAGCTAAATGAGAAGTACTATTTCCACATTGTATTTCATGTATGTAATTTTTATTTAAAATATGGTTGCTTGATATAAAATCTATCTTATCTCTTAATTGGAACAAATTATAGTTGTTGAAATTTCAATGATCTGTTAAGTACTTTTATAGCATAAGACAGGGAATTTTTATATACATATAGTGACATTTGACAAATGAAATTGTACCTCTGTGCCTACAGCAATGGCCTTTTCCCAACATTGCATCGAAGCCGGTAGATCTCCCCGGTTTTCTTCTAGTGCAGCCCTGCACTCCCAATATGCTGAACCTTCTGTTGCTGATGGAAACCGCTCACGTATGGCTCTCAACCAACGTGCACACTGTTCCCAATCAAAGCCCTAAAGACATAATATTTAAGATTATCTATTTTGCTCCACAGCATATTTTTTTATAAAAATAATAAAACTGCAATAGTAACAATCATTTCATTAAAGTTACCTCACGCAACAACTCTGTCAAGTCATTTAAAGCTCCTATTACCAACTCATCCACATAGTGCACATCATCAGCTGATGTTAATGTTGTGTTTTTACTTTCATTAAAACTCAAATTATCACTTATGCAACTGGCCCTACGCCATTTGTTGTTGCTTGTTTCCGCTTTGTTTTCAGCAGTGAAGTCATTTTTTCTATCATTCAAATTTTCTGTATATGATTGGTCATCGCTATCGGACTCCAAAGCAATATTTTCTTTATTCTCATCATCAAATTCGAATTTAGATGTTTGTAGTGGTTTAATATCCTTGGTGAGATGGAAAATACCAAAGCATTGCAAATGGTGATAGGCATCAATTGATTTCCCCCGTTTTTGTAACCAATTCTGTAGTCTAATTTGTAGCTCTTCAGGTTTCGGAGTGTTGAATTTAGAGGTAACTGGAGTTTGAAATTTCACCTTTTTCCTCTCACTCTTAACAGCAGATACAACTTTCTCATACTGTACATGATCATCTTCATCTACATCTTTTATGTCTATTTTGTTCAGCTTCTCTCCGATTGATGCCCATGTGTGTATACAGTTCTTAAGTTCACTTTTGTGGGCTCGTTTTAAATGTACTGCTGATATAGACCTACGCACAGGAGCAGCAATCGTCTCAGAGAAAGTATCTATTTTTCCCGTTATAAGGCTTGAATTCTCAATGGCTTTTTTTAAATAGGCAGGATCTGTCACAAGTTTCTGTGCACCAGAAACTGTTACTTTTGGAACTGGTTTTGGTTTATATAAGCGTTCAAAAACTGAGACTCTTTTAGAGTTTGCTCCAGTTGCACTATTGTTCTGCTCTTGTTGAACTTTGATTGCTGTTTGGGGCAATACACTGTTCCGGTTCAGTTTAGTGATAGTGGTATTTGATTTTGATGGTATTTGAGCTACTTGAACGCTGTTGTTAATTTTTAGACTTGTTTTTTTGTTACCAACTTGTTTTGTTGAGTTATTTGTATTGTTAATACTAGAAGATTTTGATGGTACTACAGATTTCCGAGAAAGAACTTTGCTAGGTACAGGTCTCTTTAAAGGTTCTGAGACATGAATTGGTCTCTTGGTTGTAGCATTGACATGAAAATTATTTTTTACTGTACTGGATGCATCCTTTTTTGTAGCCGTAGGTACAGACCTAGAATTGGTGAGCTGATTAGCAGTAGAAGCTTTTGCTACACTACTATTTCCTGTATTTGAATACTTTTGCAGGTTTAGCTGTCGTAACTAAAACAAAATTTAATTATTAAATATACCTTTAATGGCACTTATACATAAAAATTCATGGGAACTAAATATATCTCATTATTTTTAACAATTGATGTTTATTACTAAATTATTACCTTTTCTATTCTGGCTTTTTCTCTAGCAATTCGTTCTTCCCTTAATTTTAAAAGCTTTTCTTCCATTGAACTCATGATAGACACTGAAAATAAAATATAAATTTCAACAAACCCTAAATTTTACCAGTCAGCAGACACAATATTTAAAACTGTTTAGAAATTTCAGCAGGTACAGCACAAAATGTTACATAGCTGAATCCATAAAGGTGCTCGGCTATAAAAGTGCGTCTCACACTGTTTTTGATTCACGCTTTTTGTTTAAAAACAATATAAACACTGCAAAGTCAATTTACAACAATGCTAGCTTACGCCATTCCTACCTCTTTTTCCCTCTATTACCACTCATATTTTCTCATCTACTTCTACTCAATAAACCTTCGGTCATAATTTATATTTTATCCAGAGGACATCTTTGTATGGCGATAATTAAATAAATTGTCTGATCGCTTGCCGACTTTCGTGGTTTTATTATTAATAAAACAAAAACTTACACAAAATGTTGAATCCGAAAGCACCTTTCTTATTATTTTCAATACGTGAAATCAAAACACTTAAAATAATGTTCAAAATCACAACAACTCGCTCGAGTGTCGGTTAAATAAAACCGTCTTATTTGAAAACTTAACTCAAAATCTCAAGTCAAAACAGCAACGTCAATTGGCTGTGGTATCGTGTTACCATTATCATAATAATGATTTTTCTCTATGGTTACTACTATCATAATATATTACTGTTTGCTATGGTAACTATGTAAAATTAAATCAAACAAAATCACAAATCTTTGACGCTATTTAATTTATATTTTTTATAATTTAATATTTACGTTATAATATACTTTGAAATTTGTAAATAATAAATAACTAATTTATACATTTATAGACAATCTGTAAACTTGAATAAAATATTGTTATAACATTTCGTATTCATTAAGAACAAATATATAAGTACTTAAATCTCTTTATTTTTATTAAACATTTAGTCCTATTTTATAACCATAAAAGGTAATATTCATATCCTCTTTGGTTTTTGTATATTTCACATACCAACATTTTAATTCCGTCTATTACAATGAAGTAGCAACACTTGATTCACCGGGTTTCAGTTTCGGTACATTGGCTGCACTGCGAGTGCTAATGCCCGCTAGGTCACGAGTGCGCTAGTTAAACTTTTGTTCAAACTGCCGTGTTAATTACAGATTAGTAATTTTTTGCCAGGAATTTCATATAGGTGAGTTACGTATGGAATTTTGTTATTATTGTATTTTTTGTTAAATTTCTACGGAATATTTTATGGTTAATGTTGTACTTCATAAAAAATAAAAAAAACTTGTTTCACCGGCCGCGCGAAATCGCAATATTTTTGCAAACTGGTTTACCGTGATGCCTTTGTTTTTTTACTTTTTGGTTTAAGTGCATATTTGTATACTCAGTTGATCTATACACTTTCTGCTTTTATTACGGTTTTCATATTTCGGAAGTATGATATATCTCTGCCGCCAATTCCTTTTTCTCATGTCTTTTGTCGATGTGTTTATAATGCTTGTTGAAACATTATTTATTATTTCAAAACATTGACACCTAAATAAATAATGTCAAAATTAATATTACAATTGATATGAAGGTAGTTTACACTAATTCGCGAAAAATTAAAGCCGAAGTAACATTAGTGATAAATGAACTTTTTAAAAATTTTAGTAAGTAATCTTTTATACTTCAACAAATTATTGATTATGAGCGTATATAACATTTTAATTAAGTTTTATTTTCTTTTACTACAATAATTCCCTTATATAAACACATTATTTAGAAATATTTATATCCGAAAAAAGAAACAAGATATAAATAAATTAAACATATTTGTGAATTGCAGCCCTTATTGAACATTTCTGTGAATACCAAATTATAGGATTTAGCGGTATCGCTGTATGAAATATATTTTACGTCTTTATCGACCGTATCAATTGTTTAATTCTGATATAGGTATTTTTTTTTGTTTCTTGTACAGTATTAATTTCCATGATTGCAATTGGTGTCTACTCGGACAGTACTATTTTTGAATTTTTATTGCGAAATTGGACGAAAATAATGTAATTGTTAATTAAACATGACAACAATTTATCCCAAATAATGTGGAACACCATGGTTCAACATATGGTACATAAAATAATTTTTTTTGTCCAATTTCGCTTTGAACGTATAAATTTAATTACAATTATCAGTCAAAGTATTTACGAATAATTATAACACGATCGTGTCGTCGATTATGGACCTCCGCATACAAATTATTAACAATTTTTTTTTCGAAAAGTAGTACCGACCCCCAAATATTGCTTTATACGTTTTTTTTTATCAATTATTATTCTGTATCGGTTAAAATCTTATGAAGGCTAAACTCGTCTAAAAATTACCAGAATATTAACCGATATTTTTACATAAAAATCTATTAAAGCTGTTTTTTGTGTAGAAATGTTAAATTTTTTGAGGAATCGTAACCCTTGAAATGTTCTTAAAAATCTTTAATTCTAAGTAATTCGTTATAAACGTTTTTTTTATCATTGTTCGTTACGTCATTGCTTTTAGGAGCATGTTAATGATTTTGAACGTTAAATAAGAATTAAATTTAATCTTGTAGTCCACTAAACGCTCTATATACGCAACCACTCTTTTGCAAAATAAAACTGAATTTATTTACTATACTCAGCTTAATTATTAAGAGAAATAAGTAAAAATATTTTCCAGACGTAAGTATTTTATAAGAAACTATTTCTTCATAAATTAGGCATAAAATAAAGTATGCATGATTTTCTGGTATGCCGGATGGCCATGTTTACCCTTCTCTTTTCCCTACAAATCCTCAATCCCGACCCATCCTTTCCAATAAACCTATTCTATCCAAGGTCCCACGTTGACCACGCACTCGTGACTCTCCGGTTTTTGCGTGGGTCTATGGGCGACGGGATCGCTTACCATCAGGTGAACCGTCTGCTCATTTGTCTTCCTTTCCATAAAAAATTCCAATAAGAAACTTTTTTATTGGAATTGGTTCAAATGAGTTGCTTACATAGAGCGTTAACTGTTTTAGAATAGTACTAAATCTACGTTGAAACGTCCGGAAAGAATAAACACTCAAATATAACTAATATATGCCGTAAATTGTTTTATATTTAAAAGAAGACTTCACAAAATTAATTCTACATATGTGTGCATTTGTTAAATGCACCAAAAAAATTATGACGTAAGTAACAGTCTGTTACAATAGAAGAGAAAGAAAAGGTAAACAAACAAGTTCCTTATACAAAAAAGACTGTAAAAACGGAACATAAATATAGGAACATTTGATATGGATAGGAGATATTAGGTATTGAGAGAATAAGCCAGTTTCTGCTGATATTTAGCAATTAGCGAACAATTTAACGTAATAGGAGAATTTAGTAAAAGGTAAAGAAAGTTCTTTACTCAAATATACTAGAGAAGGTAATTGAGTCGCGTCCTCTTGCCGCACTTGTTAGCTTACTTACTTGGACTTAATTTTTTTACGTAGTAGAAGTTCAGGTAACATAACCGCCTCATAAGGAATAGACGGGTTATGTAGAACTCTCACCAACTAAAACCATTCTTACATCCGCGATAACACTATACATTATTTCTCCATCTAACATTGGAAACGATGAATTATATATAAGCACAGACATTTTCGTAATAAAAATATTAAATGGGGTCATATGGGATGCCTTTTTAACGGTTTATTTCTACTTTAGGTGTTGCCTTTGCCAAACTCATGGTTAAACTTTAGCTATAAACTTTCAATTTAACTCGATCATTGGTTAAGTAATCCAGATAGATTTATTCGTTTAAAGTGTTGTTATTGCCATTGCAAAAAAGTTTTTTGGCCAGTCGGTCGACTTTACGAATACTTTTGGCAATCTATCTAATGGAATTGGCAACGTTTTTGGGAAAAATAAACTTATATATGATTACTAGCGGACCCGATGGACGTTGTCCTGTACACTTGTCTTTAATTCAAACATTTCAACCTTTTTCTAATAAGCAATCTGGACCTAAAGATGTTTCATTGCAAAAATGATTTACTTGATCACCAAATTGTGAATCTAAATCAATCTTGAATCCCCTTGAATACACACAATACACCAAATAAATGATTTTTTATAAATCTTTGTCATCAATTGGTAGAAAAAATTAAATTAACTGACACCAGCAAAAGCAACACAGTTCGATCTTTTCGCTCACTACACTATTTGGTGTAACTATCCACCAAAGAACTAGAAGTCATATCGACTATTGGATTGAATTAAGATAACGACTGGCTCTTCTCATGGATGGGACAATATTACATCTTTGCTTTTAAAGCAGTTTAAGTTTACCTACCTTAAGTTTAAATGTTACCATTCTGACCACATTATTTAATCTATCTATTGAATCAATATTTTTTCTTCAAGTATTTTGAATCGCCGTTATAGCATAGGAGGATAAATTAACATTTTATGGATTCACAAGGGAGATGATAAAAATAATATCAGTAACAACAGACATATATCTGTCCTACCATCTTTTTTAAAAGTTTTCGAAAAGATCATTAATAAACACCTCATTAGCTTTATAGAAACCAGTAACATTTTGACTAATAAACAATTTGGCTTTGGGGCAGGAAGATCCACAAAGGATGCTGTCATGGAATTACCCAAGCTTGTTTTTAAAAACCCCAGTAGTTAACTAGAAAATTAGAAAAATATGTTCATATAGTAAATCACGTAAGTTTCGAAGCGAGTGTGACATGTTGCGTTCCCCACAACAGTGTACTAGGCTCTTTTTAATTCATGTCAATGACCTCTGTAATTCAAATTTAAATAAAGGACTAACTAACCAAAACTGGAAGCACTACGTGACCATAGTATCAGGCCGTATACGTAAACTCGTTCGGCTCACAAAAGCTCTATCGACTTACCGACTAATGGCGGGATATCCATTACAATTTAAAACTAATACAAATTATGGGTAGCAGCATCACTTGCACGAAGTACTAGTTTTTTTGCGATTGTCAACCCGCTTGCCCAGCGTCGCAACTAGGGCAACTCCTTAATTGGTAAGCACTAAAGTAAATGGCCCTTAGTTCCCTGCGGTCCATCCAATCTTCCCGATTACGGTAGCGGCCGTGGATGTAGAAGGGCAAAGGGTGCGAAGAATCACCGGGTTACGGCAGGCTACCAGCAACAACAACTACACTTGGCGACGTATAACGGACGAACGCTGAGGTTAGATGAGAACATTGAAGAGCTGGAGACAGAGCTAGATTGCTTAAAATGGCATATTGTGGGTTTGAGCGAGGTCCGAAGAGAGGCGAGGACACCCTAACTCTGCAGGGAACTGGCAATCTACTTTTATACCGAGAAGGCGATAAGCTGTCACAAGGCGGTATCGGATTCCTCGTCAATAGGGTTCTCATTAACAAAATTGTGGAAATCTTCAGTGTGTTGACAAAGGTGGCCTATCTTGTCCTTAAACTAAAGGACAAATATTCTCTTAAGATCGTGCAAGTATACGCACCAACCTCGACACACTCGGATGAAGATGTGGGGTTATGTTTGCAGACATCCCTAAGGCTCTACATCATACCACTAAAACCCTATTCAACGTCGTAATGGACGACTTTAACGCAAAAATGGGAGTACAAAGTGGCATCGAATCTATGATAGATGCTCTCGGGTATGGGTGTAAATTTCACCGAGGTCTAATGTTGGTCAACTTTCTAGAGATGCAAGGGTTCGTTCTTTTTAACTCTTTCTTTAAGAAAAAGCTCCAAAGTAAATGGACATGGAATAGTCCCGATAACATCACCAAGACTGAAATTCTCTATATCATGACAGGCAAACGGCGAATATTTAGAGATGCCACTGTGATCAATAGATTTAACACTGTCAGTGATCACAAACTCGTTAAAGGCACCGTATACATCGATTTTAAAGTAGAAAGGCGTCGTGTAATTAAATCAACTCTTAGACCTACTCTACACCCGACGCGCACTGCTTTGGATAGCTACCAATTAAATCTTAAAAACTGATAAAAGTTGACAGTCAGAGCATAACTGAGTTGTTGGACATAGATAAAAGTTCCTGTTTATTATTTTTCTGTCTGGCTGGGACGTCTGTAGGAGATTTAGTCCTATCCCCCATTTTTATGAAACATGATATATGGTATACGAGTAATATTATATATAACTATTTAATTTGTGTTAGTTAAACTCTGTGTTTTTAAATAATACAACTTTACGGATTTTATCGCGGTTTATTTTTAAATTTTATCACCCGACGTTTCGAACCCT
>JAOCPS010587986.1:0-11135 GCA_025505425.1 Graphium colonna | reverse complement strand
CTTCGCCAGGAATGTACTGTGTCGGAATGCCAATACGGCTTCAGGCGGGGCTGGGTACCATAGATTCAATTTTTGCTCTCAGAGTCCTCCAGGAGTCCCCCTGCAGTAGGAATCAACCTCTGCATTACGCATTTTTAGACCTGCAGAGGGATTTTGACAGCGTCCCTCGCGAGATAATTTAATGGGCTCTGAGATCAAAGGGTGATGGCGGACAAGCGTTTTGCACGCTAAGGACAGCACTCGTAAACCTAATGAGATGGTATACCGCTCACCTATCGACCCGCAGTGGATAAGCATGATAGTTTCAATGTCCCCTCCTACCAATTATGGTATGTAATATCGCCAAAAAATCTTGCTTTCCACCGTAAGGGCTATTTTTCTTTGCAGGGTCTGCTCTGACCAGTCGGACCCCCAATAGTTCTTTTGTTTCTGTCCACGATCGGACCCAGATGCAACCCAGATGCAAGTTGTAGAATCAAGACAAAAGCTTAAAAAATGTTAGATTTATTTTTATTGGTTGTCAAAAATATGGACGGGGACAGCTGCAGTGATCTTATGAAAGCAAAACACTTTGACAATTGGAAAGCGAGATTTTTTGACGATAATACGCTACCGACAAAAGACAGATACGGCGCATACATTATGGAGCCAGAAAACAACTTATTAACCGGTGGCCTTTACGGAGGTAACTTCCTCGTCTCTGAAAGATGGAAAATCAATATCAAGGAGTTTGTCGGATACTCCGAGAGACTTGGTTTGCTTAAGTTCCGCATCTCATAAAAAGATACGTTGCCTACCGCTCAGATATATGCCCCAACGTCCAATCACACTGATTACGAAATAGAAGAATTGAATGACCTGATAAACAAAGCTTTAGACAAACTAGGTTCAAGACAAGACAAGATATGGATGATAATTGCATAAAGGGTCCATATGGATGGCACCCCGCAATGACCGAGGGACCAGACTTCTCCAATTTGCTTTTGGATATCAGTTTTGTTTTTGCTTCTACAAAAAAAACCTTAATATACTCTGTACAGATTTTGCTCTATCCTCAAACAGGCAGATGATAGAAAATTTTGAAGCTCTTAATAAATTCTCCTTCAGTTTGGATCACAGGTCAGTAAGGGTTAAACTAAATATTAACAGGAAAATACTCCGCTAAAAGTGTTTCATAATGAATATTAAAATTTTTTCCTAGCAAAAATTTATCAATTTAATTTAGAGCTTAGAAAGTCCTTCAATTTACTTATAATTACAGCAGACAGGGATATTGAAAATGATTCTTAATCACAATTCAACAAAATCGAAAAAGTTATAAAGATGGCCAGCTATAAAATTAGGTTTAACTAACATGTAATACTAGAAAACTCTCAATAGATACTGTTAAGCTGATAGAAGTGTGGCGTCGGTGACGCTTAATTTGATATTGGATCTCTTATTTGTAACATCGTTTTTTATGGAGAATATTATTATATTCGAAATTTTAATTGTCATAAGAATTCTTTTTGAAAAAGTATTGTTAGAAAAAATCATACTTCATCATCGTCTGCATAATTGATGAGATATTTTATTAGAATTGGATTGACAAAATTTCAAAAATAATTTTGTAAGTGTTCCTCTAAGTTGTAAATAAATTTATAACGTTTCTAATCACAAAACATCTACGCATTTTATTGGATGTTACAATACTTGTACGTAAGCAATAAATAAACATAGAAGTAGTATAACTATTCAGGAATTTAGAATTATCGATCGAAAAATTAACGCAACATTAGAAAAGATTTGATAAATAATAACACATTGCAAATAAAAAACGAGCTAGACCAAAATTGTCCACTCAGAGCAAGTAAATAATGCATAACGCGTTGTGTACAGTTTGCCTTAAAGATACCATAAAAGTAATGGAATGTCGCATTTTTGACAAGCTTGGGTGCCATCAATCTCCTGAACAGCCATTATATATCACATTCATTAGCTACTCAAGAACCTTTGACAACCTCAAACTTGAACTTATCACTGACATCTTGAGAAATAAAACAATCTAAGTTTATATTCATTTACCAAAATAATATATTCAAAAAATATTGCTGCCATAAAATTACTATTGTAGGACCACTTTTCCATATCTTGAAAGGGTCAAACAGGGAGACCCTCTATCCCCTAAACTGTTTACCAGCACACTGGAAGAAGTTCTTAGAGGACTTTGCAGCCGATGGGAGGACCTAAATATGGATCTCCGCTTTGCCGATGACATAATAATGTTTTCATTTACAGCACTCAAAGTGAAGCAAATGATAAAGGATTTAAGCGACGCAAGTCTTAAGATTGGACTGAAGATGAATCAGCCAAAGACCAAAATAATGTCTAATAACAGTGGATGGAGATAGAATTGAATATGTCAACAAGTATGTTTACCTTGGCCAAATAGTCTCCATCCAGGCGCGACAAGATAGAGATGTTGCACGACGCACAGAAAACGCATGGAAAAGCTATTGGTCAATGAAGAAATATATAAAAGGTAACCTTCCACTAGAGCTTAAATGCAAACTTACGGACTGTGTTAATGTGTATTCTTTCGATACTGACCTGCAGAGGTGAAACATGGTCTTTGACTGGAGCATAAAGATCCAAACTTAGGAGTTAGCGCACTATGCAGTGCAGCATGTTGGGTTTAAAACTTTTCGACAGGATAAGAAATAACAGCGATCTGTGTCAAGTGGGATTGGGGGCCCCATGTCAGTCGCGTGCCGAGCACTTATGGACAAAGACTGCCACCCAATGGCTATCAGTAACGAAACGACAAACCACACAAACGATGGACAGTTGGGTCAGACTTGTTCTTAAACAATTGAATCGACAAACCGAAAATAATAAAATAAAGTCACGGGGGAGGGAGGCCATTGCCCAGTAGTTGGACAGAAATAACTGATTTAGATTATATTAGTTAATGTACGTATGTTGCACGGCTTCCTTTATAAAATTATGAAAGTTGTGAAATATACATATCTATTGTGATTATTTCTTAAGTAGAAATATAAGAACAAACCTTTAAATTGCATATCATCTAGTTCATACATATCAATTTAAAAATAATTATTTTAGATTAACAAGATATGTGACAGTATAATTATTTTCAAGCAGTGTATATACAGAATGCTGAAAAAAATTATGGAAATAAAAACAAACCTTGTAAAGTTTCCTCAATTTGTTCCTCAAGCTCAGGACAGATTGCAACTGGGTATGGTTTCATCAGACCTTCTGAGGATCTACAAAACAATAAATAAATTTGACCATTAATTGAAAAAATACTAAAATAATTCAAATTTGCTCAACCACATTTTTACTTTGTCTATGTTAACCATATTCAAATAAGCACTTTTTAGATTTGTGTACTATTAAAAATTACACAGGATGACTGGTCAGCCATTTCAATATTGGAAGACATTATATGTGGGGAAGATATATGCAGAATAAAGATAAGACCCACCAGTCACCCAATACATCTTAACATAATTTATTTTATATATCTCACAAAACTTTTTAGCTGCTAAGAACATACAGCAAAACAGATCAAGAAAAAAAAAGCTATAAACACCTGTCTTTCTTGAGAGTACCACTATACGCTTCAATAACACCAAGATGGTACAGTTGTCGAACTATAGACAATGCACATGATTTGCTGGCCGTCTGTTTGTTTGAAGCCGTCTCCCTTCCAGTTACATTGCGTCCCAATTGTCTTACGAATATTGTCATTTCGCAGCAGAAACTCCTAAGGATTTAAAATGCCATATCAATAATATACACTTAAGAGAAACCAAAAAGAAAAGCCAGCATAATGCCACACACACTCATTTAAACTTAGCGATAAATTACCCAGTTTCTATTCAAGAGCTACAAATATTATAAACATGAAAATCATCATTTAATAGACTTATTTGTGACTTCATTCCCAATTATGGTTAATGAAGATATCAGATTATTTATTGTTTTATAACTAATTCATAAAAATTATTTAATAATTAATGAAAAACTATACAGTTATTTCTGATATGAGACAAAACTAACAAGGCAAATTAAACCTATTTACGGATTTGTAAACATTACATGTAACATAATGTAAAGCAGGTTTAATGTACACAACATTCTAAAGTTAACTAAATTACTAGCTTGGACTCTTTATTAAATATCCATAAAAATATATATTAGTGTTACCGTTTATGACTACTTGTTGAAGAATTTTGCCTTTATGCTTGTATTTGGTAAATAAATAATGATACAAATTCTGTTAAGTTCTTCATATAGGACTAAAATATGTTTTGTCCTATAACATAAAACATTATAGCACCCAGATCTGCTCAAACTTACATCCATTTTATATTAAATAAAAACTTATAATAATAAATTGTTTAAATAATCAACTTTATACATATAAATAAATAATTCATATTTTTATTAAACTTATATAGCAACACTTACTTGGTATTAGAACAGTGCAATGAATCCCCTGGATCTGTGGCCAAGTTTACCTCAGATTAGAGAGATCTATTGTAACCTGCATCAACAAAACCAATGTATTTGATCTTGTTAGAGCACATCACTATTTCATAAATCAATTATTTAGAAAATCAGCAATCTATGAAAGCCAGATACAAATATATGATTTATGTAGTTATAGTGTGTATATCTTTATATCATATAATAATATCATTATTTGTTTGAAAAATATTACAGGATACCTTCATAAGACATTTTACAATCCATTATAATAAATCCGTAACATTTTTTTATAAAACTTTCAGATCTCTCTAAAATGACTTCTACTTTTAATGATTAGAAACCAAATTTGCCTCGGTTCAAATTTTGCTTCTACATAATACAACTGATACTAATGTTTTAAAGATCATATGATACTTACATATCAATGTTAGATGATCATTCATATGCAAGTAATTGTAATCTAAACAAATACCACATGAGTATCAGCTATGATCCTTGGCCACATATCCAGTTATTCAGAAAGAATGTGCAGCCATTGATTTTTCAATTATCATGAATAACCAGTGGCTTATTGCATAAGCTATAATAAAGATATAAAATGATAATACTACATTAATGACAGCGTACAAGTAAAACAAACATGATATAAATCTATGAAACTCAATTCAAGCCACATTTTTTAGATAACAATTGCATATAATTTCTGAATATCTTGACAAGACAATAAATAATTTTTATCAGTGCATTCCCATTGAAAGTTAACATCTTTTATTAAAAAAAAGAGTACCCTTAACAAGGGGAATGCTATGAAAAGATATCTTGTCACTATACACAGCTTTATATATCACATGATATGAGAGCTGAATCACATTGAATAATAGCAAATATGAAAAATTCATTGAAACACTTATAAATAACTCATTAGATCAAAACATTCTTGCCAAAATTATTTCTCATTATAATTGTCACCAAAACGGATATGTTATTTGTATCATATTGTAACTAAATGAAATGGATAATGATATTGGATAAGTTATAAGCATAATGATGATAAACAAACCGTGTATGATCAGGCCCTACAGCTTTGTACATATAGTCTGAATTTATTTTATTTATCTGTAGAAACTGGTGTAGCTTGGATTTAGCATTTTCCATTGTCCAGTTTCCATGTAAACTTGCATTGACATCAAGATCTTCAGCTTCCTCTACATTCTTTTGTTGCTGAAGGCGGTCCATGTAGGTAAAGTTTTTACTTTGGCCTCCAATGGCCTGATATGCCTGACCCATACTATCAGGACCCATTCCCTCCTGTAATATAAAAGTCATATTATATGCATATCCAAAACTATGTCTTGAAATTATTTTTATAAAACTTTTGCCAGCAAATATTGTTCTGTCATAAAAATAGGGGTTAGAATAGAACCTATTCTAATACATATCACAAATACAACAAAAAATCACTAATATTGATCATGCTGTTTCAGAGGAGTCCACCCATAAACACCATGATGCAATATTTTTATATAAAAAATGTCAATAACTTTGATAATTACACTTAGATAATAGTTTCTTTAGTATACAGTGTTAACCACTTACCTAGTATACAATAAATTAAAAATTCTTTTCTTACCTGAAATACAGGTTTTGGCTGTTGGGTTTGAAATAAATCTTGTTTGGAACTATCTTCATTTTCTTGCTTTGTGATGACATCAGGTGGCACATCAGAAGCATTTACCTCCCCTGACCTTACTAAGAAGTTAAGAAAATCTTTGGAGGCATTCTTTTGAGCCTCCTTTTTGGTAACTGAGTTCCCAGCACCAACATAGGTGTAGCCATCAACTCGCACTTCACACAGGAACCTTTGCCTATGCTTTGGACCTAGGAAATAATAGCTTTGTGAATTTTATATTTTGTTACCTTTTATAACTCATATGTACAATATATTAATAAATTATTATATATGGCTACACTCATAATGAAAACTTATGTTTATAAACAGTATAGCACTCTTGCTTACAGTGGGAGCCACGGAACCTAGAATTTGACTTGCAACAGATGAGGAGTATGAAGGATGGAATAATTTACTTTTGTTTTCTAATTTGGTACAAAATCATTAAATGTTAAATCAATTACAGATTTCAACAAATTTGTAATATTTCCTACATACAATATTTACAGACGTCACAATTGGGTGTCAAAATTGGCAGCTTTCTATACAAATTACAAACTTTATATTATTTTTCTTGAAAACAAATTGTTGCCTAGAAATTTCGCTATACACGGGTCTAATGAATAATATTCTTTATCAATTAAAACTATTGGCATACCAAAATAGGAAGTGTCCAATTAGGAAAAAATTACAAGAAAGGATATCTTTCAATTTGGAAATGACAATATTGTTAGGATGGGAAAGGAAAAAATTACCAACTGTATATATGATATGTTTTGAACTTTAATTGCTACTATTTGAAGGTGTTGACTATGAGTGGGAATTGAAATTTAAGAGAAGGTTATGGACCTTGAAACAAGGAGGGCACAGCCTGCTATGCCATCATTCCTGAATATTATTTAATCTGCCACGGCACATGTCTGACATGCCCTATGTCATGTCTATTGATATAAATCGACCTTTACTTTTGTACTACCACAATGACAATTATAAAACAAACATCATTTACCAGTAGCACGAATGTCATAAGTCGGCGTTATACTTTTTTTCGCACACCATGAAAAAAGATATGATTTAACGTCCATTTTTATTGCACTTATATTATGTTAAGCAAAGTAACTTAGTATCACATATATTTGCAGCACAACTGTAAGCTTTTTTAAAGGAAAATACCGAATAAACCTATGAAACAGCGGAAGTTAACAGCGGCGTTAACGATCGATTGTCATATGTTCTTGTCAAAATAATAAAAATCAAATTTCCAAAGACTACACCGTACACACTCTGAAATGCACATTGAGTAGCACCAACGTTATGAAAATTGATGTTTCTATTGAGGCTATTTGTTTAGAGTTATACTAATTTAAGGGGAAAAAAATTTCGTTTTATTTTTTTATTCTTTTACGTCGTCTTCGATTTTGAATATAAATTGAATGTTTATTATGCTTATGTAATCTTGATATATACTGTTTCCTACTGCCTACGCTATCTATAGAGATCGAAAGAATTCTACTAAAAACTTTTATACTTACTAATACTGATTTTTAGAAAAAATAATTTTGAGATTTTTTTTTTAATTTTTATTTATTATAAAAGGGGTTTTAATTTTTTGACTTAATCAAAAAATGCTCTCAAAACAAATATATTTTAAATAATAAATGAATTATTTTATTAATACTAAGCTTTAACATCAAACTTCATATTTTTTTCTTGAAAAAATACGAAATTTCCGTAAGAATCCCATCTTTTAATACACTGTCAATTTATAACTCCCAATTTTATTTCATTGTCATAGTACCCGGCAGCGCCATTAAATGATGCAATGACAATTACTGGGTCTATGGTATAATTATATTCCATATATAATTATATAGAATGTCTGGTGAGCAGGGCCTGATCTAAGGGGAGCAAGCAGAGCATTTGCCTTAGTCATATCTTGCAACCTAGCCATTAGCCATCCACCACCCAAGCTTGAAAGTTGAGAATTTTATGCGCCACCTTTCAATCTACTTGAAGTTTTATGGCAGAAATATTTAAGTATTTTATTATTTTATATATTTAAGTATTTTATTTTACTAAAGTGAATTATTTTAGTTCGAAAGAAAGAAAAGTAGGGATCCACAAAAAGTACCGATATATGAGTACTCGGAGTACCGATATACTGAATATTTATCCAAATAGACTCGATATTTCCATTTTGATATCGAGTACATTTGGACACGATATTTGAGGTATCGATACTTTTATAAATACTTGATACTTTTAACAAAATTTATGTCACATCATTAGATTTGAGTCATAGGCCCACCCTTCTATAGACAATAGCTTGTGTTTACAGCATGTGATGCTGCGCAGTGTCAGAATATTGATGCCAGTGCGGTGAAAAGACTTTTAGTCGGTAAATAGAATCTCCGATTTGTACGAAACAAAGCTATGAACGGATAATACGGCACTTAGATGTTACATTTTTTTTTCTTAAATAATGCCGACTAGTGTTATTGATTCTTGCCAAAACCGTTTCGAAATGCTTAAAAAAGTAGACGGAATATGGTTTTATCGGTAAATGTTATTAATTGTACTATTTTACATTATTTTCTTATTTTAATATGTATCTTATATAAACATATGAAGCAAAATGCTTCGAGTTGCTAGATTAAATGGGATAAAAATTATCACAAAAATATTATAATGTAATATAAGACAGGAAATCGACAAAATTTTACTTAAATATACTTATATAAAAAAATGTCATATATAAGAGAAAACTTAATAATGGTAAAGAAGTTCTGATATATTGACTTTTGTGGCAAAAAATCGTTGTATTGCTTTTGCTGTAAAATCTTCAATACAATTATAATTTCCGGTCTATCTGAAGATGGCTACAAAGATTGGAAGCATGTACGTGATATGCTTAAATCTTATAAGACATCACGAAACCATGTAGAAGCTGTAAAGTCTTAGGTAGGCTCAAATCACATTGTATGATAGATGCTGAGCTACAGATAATAATTAAACATTATTATTAAATATTATTAATCAGAAATAGAACACTGTATACTCTATATTGTTACGAATTGCCTCAATCATCAAAATGTTGGCTAAAAATGCTTGTTACGCTTTTCAAGGCACTTCTGATAATCAGTATTAACATAACAATGGTATATATTTTTTTTTAAATAGAAGAGTTGTTAGTCAAATTTGATCCCGTTATGCAGGAATATGTGCGCAGAGTTTTGAAAAAAGAGGTGAAACAAGCAAACTTCCTGAGTAAAATAATTGAAAATAACTTCATTAATACAATTTCAGGCGACATTACATCGAAATATTATTCTATTATTTTAGATTGTACTCCAGATGATCATGATAATTATGTCTATTTATGTAATTCAATTCCAAGGTCATTCTATAACGTCAGAGATTGTAATAAATTTAACTTTTTTCAGGATTTATACCAATCGAGAAATCTACAGGTTAGTACGTAACAGAAATCATCGTGGAACAATTTTCAGCACTTAGGTTGTCTTTAGAAAACATAAGCGGGCGAGGATACGATAATGGATATAATATAAAAGGTATTCAAAATGACGTCCAAGCCAGGGTTAAAAACATCAATCTACTGGTATTTTACGTACCTTGTAATAGTTATTCTTTAAACTTAGCGGTAAACGACATGGCAAAGTCTAACTAGAAGCTAAAATTTTTTGATTTTCCATTTCCACATTAAGGTGGTCAATTCTTTTGATGAATGTCAAAGGTATTACTCTAAAAGCACTTAGTGATACGAGGTGGTAAATTCGAGTCGAAGCAATAAACCACTATGACATCAAAAAGGACAAGTTTACGATGCATATAACCAAATTAATCGGTATACATTTTTATGTCCTATTATAATTTGATAAGAAACTTTGAATTATTAGTATATTAATGCAAAGTAAACATTTTGATCTAGTTTCTGTTATTAAATTACTTAAAAATACATAACATTTCTTTGAAAACTCACATTCAGATAAATATTTTACTCAAGTTCTTGAAAACGCCAAACCCTTACTTTTGAATTTGAAAATGTGGCTAGACCTCGAGCACGATCCAAGAAAAAGCAATTTACTTGAGTGTGTTGACGAACCAAGCATTGAGCCTCGTCAAAAATATAAAATTGATGTATTTTTTACATTATGGATACAGACATAAACTCCTTAGAATTAAGATTTTCCTAGATTTCTGAGAACAGTAAACATTTTGCTTTTTTGTACAACATACATATATGCCTTAAGAGAACTCCCAAAAGATGAACGGTCAGAACATTGTAAGAACCTCTAGGTTATTTGAACTCATGAGAACGCAAGCGATATATATAAATGCGTTTGAACTTTGTGGGGAGTTGTCAGTTCTTTGTATGTTTATAAATAACTTTTTAACCAAAAATTAAACCGAAGAAAAACTCAAAAGCACAAAATAATAAACCTTTTTTTTATTAAACTTAATAACTACAAGTAAGTTCTTAAACTTAAAAGTATAAACTTATGGTAAGCAATTTTGAGTCGACGCCAAACAATCAATGAACAAAGACAACTATATTACCTTAAATTTAAAGAAAATTAGAGCGATAAATCACTTATATTAGCTTAAGAACTTACTCTTATATAAAACAAATGTTTATTATTTTTCGGTTTTCAGTTTTTCGGCGGTTTAATTTTTTGTTAAAAAGTTACAATTTTTTGTGGCCATTATCCACTAAATACTACATGATAAAATTTTAATTACTTTTAAAATAGCTACCTACTTTACTTTAGCTATCACCCCTGTTTGTCCACCCATAGGGTAAAAAAATTTTTCCAAATTTATGTGGAAGTAACTTCGACGTATATCCTATCTAACAAAAAAAAAGAATTATCATACCTGCCCCAATGCAAAATACTTCGTCTAGTGTGAAATTTTCTCTGTGAGATTTTTTCTAACTTTATTATTT
>JAOCPS010587875.1:0-11135 GCA_025505425.1 Graphium colonna | reverse complement strand
GGCAGAGGCAGAGGCAGAGGCAGAGGCAGAGGCAGAGGCAGAGGCAGAGGCAGAGGCAGAGGCAGAGGCAGAGGCAGGGGCGGGAGCAAGGGCAGGGGCAGAGGCAAAGGCAGAGGCAGAGGCAGAGGCAGAGGCATATTACTATCAATCATCAATTCATTTAACACTATAAAAATCAAGTGAGCAACCAGGTTTTATGTATGAAAAAAAAATAATATGAATGTTATTATATTGATATATATTATATGAACAATTTAAGTTTTTTACCTTGAAGAATTTTTGATTTTAATACCAAGCTAGACTTAATAAAACGATGTTAGTCTTGAAAAGATAACATTTCTATTTTAATAATTAACTTTTTCCCAAATTTTGAACGTGTTCTAAATAAATCGTGATACTTTGCAAAGTATATAGGTTATGTTGTACCTTAGCCACAATCCCTTTTTTATGAAAACGACTGAAAACTCTTAAAAAAGTCGATATAGTCATAGTGGGCCCTTTTTATGTGTTCTTTTGCCATCTATGGGCACTTGCGCAAACAAAAATTGCGACGTGACAACACTACCTCACTAATGCCAACGACGAATATTCAAACCGGCCAATCAGAGACTTGCATGACATTGGTAGTGTCGCTGTCTCTCTCCCTATATTCAAATCAGAGCCCCGTCGAACAGCGGTGGCGTCGCTGTCTTTCTTCGATTGGCTGATCTCTACAACTAAGGATTGTCACAACTTAGCCTTCAGCATTATTGTAACATATTGTCAAACTTCACTAGAACAACACTGGTTTCATTTATATAACCCCAAACATCGAATGCATACCGAATTGTACTAAAAACCAAGGGAAGAATTAGGAGCCGTATGCTCACTACGAGAAACACTTCATAAAATCTTTGGGAAGTGTTACTCGCAGTACCTGGAATAGTTACATACTCTTTATTTACGTTATACTTGCAGAAGATCTCCATAGAAACGCTTTCTTTCGAAAAATTATACGTTTCGATTTTGCTCGCATGTTATGACACTATATACAGTTAAAAAGCAAAAAAAAAAATTCTACATACCATTTTTACTTCCCCACAGCGAACCTAAGCCGTTGGCCTATACAATAAAATAGGACATTGATATTCTAGCCACAGCATCCAGTTTGATAATATTAAAAAAATTATATGATAATAAAAAGGAATACGCAATTAAACATCTCACCTTATTGGTAATTTTTTCGGCAAACACTTGTCAGATTTCTACATTGATAGCCTATGGTGTCCTTGCGTTAGCAAATATCCTGTGAGAGAGAGTTAATAGACTTGTGAGCCAGAAATTAGTTTTTTCCCTTTTTTTTTGTCACGGGCGTCATCACTGCTGGCCAGAAGGGCCTCTGCAGATCCAACAGACTTAAGTGGCCGGCGCTTAGGGCGCCTGGTCTAAACCTCATTTGAGTGACTAGGTCGAGAGGTCAGAGGAAACCTCGTCTCGGGCCCTCACTCTGCGTGTATTACTGGATTGGGAGCCCACCAAGCTCTTAGGTTGCTTCGGTGGAAGCTCCATGGAATGCTGAGACTCAAAAGTCCCCGAGAGGGAACCTTGGCTTGGACTGACGCTCACTTCGCGATAAGCATACCTACTCGAGGGTGCCCGAGAGGGCCAAACCTCGGCTCGGTCGGTTGCTATTATTAACCTACAGGGATAACTACAACTAACATTGCTACCGATTCGGGGTGCATTTTTGCTGAGAGAAGAAGCAGTGGCGGAAGAAACGACAACAGCAATGCCTCTATAGAAGGAGAACCTGCTCACAACGAGGCGGTTTCTAGTATATGTGTCACGCCGCACTCGCCGGCGAGCGCGACTTGATCTCTGTGTCTTAAGACGCTCTTTAGGTTTCAAGATGGCAAGTGTTGTCTTATCATCGGTATGCTCCAACGCGTGCTGCAGATTACAGTTTCCACCTCACCCAAACATGCCGGGCATAATAGGAATTTGGATTGGAAAATGTGAAATTGGATGGCACAATTATAAAAAAGAACAACAAGTATAAAAAAGAAGTTTAAATAATTTCACTTAGAATCTAACATCAATGTCAGTAATGTTGGCCATAGAGTAATTTTACCATCTTCCTTCAATGGATCTCCAAGAAATATGTATCAGAATTATTTAGATGCCATGTTAATTGTGCAACATTTTGGAAAACCTTTATTTATAACAATGACTTGCAATCCAAATAATAATAATATAATTAATTATATTTATGAAAATAAATATTTACATTGTATAAACTTGGGGACTTAAAAGAGTGGCCTCGTTCAGGTTTTCTTTTTTCTGAAGAATGTTTAATTGCCATATAATGTCAGGTAATTTTTTATGTCCGCTTATTATAAAGTTTTGAAGTGTCTTAACATTTTGTGGAAATATTTCTTAGTTATTTTTTTGTCATTTATTTTATGAAATAAATACTAAAGGTGTGTTTTATTTTAATGCATTTTTCAACATATTTATGTTTCATATTACTTTTTTTGTCTTCTCATCACAACTTTGTAAATACATAAAGCATGATTGCATTTCAGTCCCATGACATATACTCGTAGAACACATTTATATAATTTGTTTTAAGAATAAACAAATTAACATTAATCTTGGTATTGAACCTATAGTTATAGTCTTTGACAATAGAACCTTAATAATGTTCAACCTTGTAACTTAAATGATTATGGTCGAATTTCTACCACTAGGCGACCACTAGTAAATATAATTATATTATATTTCATTTTATTTTTAACAATTTATTTTTTAATGCTGGTTTTTAATTTTTTTATTTTATGACAAAGTTTTCATTTACTTCTTTCCGGAGGACAACCGGTTGTTTTTTTTTCTATTTGACAAAAAAATATGTGACCTTTACATAGAAAGATAAACTGAAGAACGTGACATCGTGAACATCCTTATTTGTGGTTAAAAATTTAATAATTATTAATTTTTATTTGATTAAAGTTTGGCTAAAGCGGTAAAATACATGTTTTGAATTATATAATTGTTAAAGTTAAATTTATTAATAAACAAAGATGCACTGCAATAAAATTCTCTAAAATATAATATGGTCAAACTCAGATTTTGATATAAAACATTTTGTTATTGGACTTACTATAGAGACAAACTTAAAAAGCAAAATTGTTTTTAAGATGTATAGTCCAAAAACATTTAAGCAGTTAAAGTAACGCGAAATTTTATCATGCATTGCTCGTTTTATAACACATAACAAGCATGCAATTGATGAACTTTTTCATAATATCGTCTATTTATTGTAAATTAAGAATAGCTTCTGTAAAGAAAATAAAATACAAAGATAGTTTGTGGTCCAGCGTATTTGTGTATAAATTATGCGACTTTTTGAAAATTTCTGCCAGAGCACTCTTGGAAAACTTGACATATATTTTCTTTATTTGTAAAATTATTTTTTTCTCTAGGGATGAAACCTAAATAATTAAACTTGAAATAGGAAATAATACTTAAGCACAAAATTATATTTAATAAGGTAATGTCCTTTTAGAGATACTGGGATATAATTTGATATTGTTTTTTTTAATTTATTTTGTTTTATATATTTTATTTTTAGTTACGTTTTAATAATATACTATAGAAAAAATAGTTATAGTTTTAGAATTAATACAATAATCAAATAATCTAACATTTTGCGGCATGGCGCTACGAACGCTGGTTAATTTCTCTCGCTGAATGGCTATATTTAACTATTGGACAAAGAAATAACTAGCCCTATTGTCAAGTCTATTGCCATCATCACGAATGTCAGAGAGCCCAGGAATTGAGAGAAAATTTACATACTCCGATGACCTCGATCAGGTAGCCGTGGCAGAAAAATCGGCTTGTATTTTTTGGTACGGTAGTCCATGTACGTCTAAATTATTGACATAAAAACCAGATGAACAAACAAAACAGAATTAACAACAACACATGAAAAAAAATTTTCGCGATCAAGCAATGGACCTGAACTACTTGATAGAAGAGAAGTCAGTGGCTGATATCTTTTGAAGAGACACCAAGAAAACAGGCGAGGTTTTTATCACTATTCAAAGCTTGGAACAATTTTTGGTGACTTTTCCGTACAACCTTGCCTCAGCTAAGAAGAGATCTATACTTGGTTGTTTTAAAATTTTGTGTTTCATGGGACTCGCAATACTTGAATTTTTTCAATACCTATCCCACCAAAGCGTATAGTTAAATTCGCCGTAGTTTTTTAGTTTATTTAACAATAACTTTATTATTTTTGCTAAGTCGTCTTAAGACTAATATCAATTTTGTTTATAATGTCAGTGTATTTCTTAACTGGACTCGAGCGAAAAATTTATATAGTTCAATTGAATGAGAATTAAAAAAAAAACAATTATGGGCATTCTTAAACAAATATTCCAGTTTTAATTTTAAAATAAGTTCCAATTTGTAATAACAGGGGAGGGTATAATTAAAAGGTAAAATGAATTTTCACACACTTCCTTAATACCTGGAAAGAACGAATTAAAATTTTGAATATACCAAATTTTATCCCAAATACAAATTGTCTCAGAAGAGAAATTTAATAATTTTAATTTCACCTGTTACCGGGGTAAATTATTAATATGAATCGATCGCATCAATACAGTGAAATCTTTTGAAAGGTGGGAACAATAATTGGACTGACCTCATCCACTCTCCGGTCTGCGCTCGCAGGCTGTGATCTTCCAATAACAGTCTTCAAGCTACAGTCCTGTTTTGTTTCCCATTCCCGTGATAATAAGAACAATAGAGCAATAAGATTTCAGGACGTATTCTATACTCTATCTTCTATCGTTTTGTAAATTATTGAATCATGTGATCTAAGCGCGCGACTAGTGAAGTCGACTCTAAGAACATCGCTGCTCCAAGTCCTAGCTGGATGCGAAAGCTTTCAGCTAGAACTACATAATCGATTCGCCATGCTAGAAACCACGCAGGACATTACTACGTCACCTATAGTCTGAAGAGATGCGTTCGTGAAATGGGACAAAAATATTTTCGACCCAAGAGTGCTGGACGAAAGTCGAAGCTTACAAGTGAGACTCTGGAGGAGATAATGAAGAGACGAGAGTTAATAAATGCCACGCCTACTGAACGTCAGGTACTTACTTAACAGGAAGGTTAAAAGACTTATAAGGTGACATTTAAGACGAGCGAATAACCAAAGCATTGAAGATACAATAATTCGCAACGGGGGATCCAAAATCTTTGCTAAGACCCAAACCTGTTGTCACCTGACGAAACTCACAACATCACAGGGCATCACCGTGAATTCTAAGCCAGAGATTTTCGCTGAGGTCAAAAGATTTTATGGGTAACTATATAGTTCCTAAACCCCGTTAACTCGATCACACCACACGGATGATCCTCGAGCCAGACTAACACGCCACTTATCTGACGAGCTTTCCGACATTGACATGGGTGAGATTAGTTTAGCCCTCAGACAACTCCGTAACAACAAAGCTCCGGGATAGGATGCAATTACATCTGATGTATTAAAAGCAGGAGTCACACCTGTATTATTGGTGCTAGCTAACCTTTTTAATTTCGTCCTCCATAACGGCAATATACCGGAGACATGGAACAGGGGTAGTAGTGTTATTTTTTAAGAAGGGTGATAAAACACTGCTAAAAAACTATTGCCCTATAACACTCCTGAGCCATGTGTCTCCGAGAGTAGTGGTCGTGAATGGCGCTACATTTGAGATTGTGCAGGAATGTACCTTCCTCGACCAAATTATACAACGAGGCCGGCACAACTTCGATAAAGAGGCAAATAGAAGGATATGCTTAGGCTGAGCGGTATTCGGAAAGCTACGACATAAATCCCTAAAGTCCAAACTTTTCAACCAGTGCGTTCTATCAGTAATGACCTACGGAGCCGAAATATGGACGATTACCGTGAGGCTGGTCCATAAATTCAAGGACGCTCAACGAGCAATGGAGAGCGCAATGCTCGGAGTTTCTCTGGCACACAAAATTCGAAACAATGTTATTCGCCAGAGAACTAAAATCACTTACATTGCGCGCAAAATTAGCACGCTGAAGTGGAAGTGAGCTGGCCATGTCTCCAGATGTACCGATGGTTGATGGAGCCCACACATGTTAGAGTGGAGACCACGTTTAGGCAAACGTAGCGTAGGACGACCTGCAGCACGTTGGACTGACGACGAGACAGGTGGCAGGTAGCGGATGGATGTGGGCTGCTCAAGACCGGGATAGTTGATGGGGGAGGCTTACGTTCAGCAGTGGACGGCAATAGGCTGATGTTGTGGTTGTTGTTGTCTTTGATCCAATAAGGCAAAGCGTTTAAACAAATATGCAGGTTCATTAGTAACTGTGCAAGCGAATAAATAATGAAGTGGTGCTGTCATTAAAAATGCGTGGGCGTTAAGGCAGTCGGTTAAAAAGAATCCTAACTCATTATTTTTATCGGCCGTGAATTTAATATACAATCGATTTGTGTGAGAACGGTTATAATTTATTCATATTTATGCATTGGTGAACCGATAGATTTAAAAAGATGGTTCTTAAATACTTACACAAAAATTTCAAAATTTCCTCCGAAGTGCGGACTTATGGTGAATAAAATTTCCAAGTAATGCGATTTGCTGAAAAAGATTTATTATATTAATCGGAATTTAAAAACATGTTAATATCTGGTAAGGCGTTTAGCACTTAAAAGGTCCTGGCGTTCTCAGAACACATAATCGAAACTTACCCACGGCGTCCGAGAAATCGTTAAAGCGGCAAAAAAATAAGGAACATCATATTGACGTGCAACTACAGATAAAATATTGCGTTTGGTGATAGGACGATCTTCTATGCTCACGGTTAACATAAATGAATCGCGACTATTTGGCAACTGTAAGTTCGCGTCAGGCTCATCAAAATTAATGGTAGCCGTTTGTCGATCAGCGATTGGAAGAAATGTATTAAGTTCAAGAGAATTGCTGGGCCATTGAACAAGCTCAAAGTCTTAAGGTGGTAGAGTATAACATCTTTTCACAGCTTTTGCTGCACTTCTACGCCCGGGGAAGTACCGCCGATCTTTATAAAGTTGGCATAAAATAAAATATGCATGACTTTTGGGGACGCCGGATGGCCATGAGCATCCTTTTCTTTTCCTATTGCTATCCCCTCCAAATCCTTAATCCCGACCCAATCCTATCCAATAAACCTATTCTATCCAATATCCCAAGTTAACAACGCATTCGCAATTCTCCGAATGTTGCGAGTCTATGGGCGACGGGATCGCTTACCATCAGGTGAACCGCCTACACGTTTGTCTTCCTTTCCATAAAAAAAAACTTCGCTTATGAACCAATTTCAATCTTTTTTATCTAAAAGGGCATAATTTCGGAATGGTCAGATAAAATTTCTAGAGAAGTAGGTTCAGTAGTTTGTCTTTTATTCAAAATAAGGGGGAGATATGTCAAGAAAGTACATCTCTATGGAGTTTGAAGTCGGTTTTTGTAATTATGTGTAAAGATAGTCTTGTCTACATCCAAGGTGAAGTCAACATGAACGTTTTTCTATTAAGTTATTTTTCAGTTTTAAACATTATGTTGTATTACATTGGTCATCTTTATAGAGCATGACATGGGCACAGTTGGTCGAATGTACCAATACTACATTGCGTTTAAATATAGTAATGTATCCCTCTTACCTGACTAACTGTCATTTGTATCTTCTTCATCAAAAGACCATACCAAATAAACTATTGTCGATAGTTTTTGTTTCTAAGATTTACATTTCAAGATACCCACAACATGAGAATAAGTAAGAACCGTTTGGAATAGGAAGTGTTATAATTTTTTTTTATTTGACCGTATAGGACCATATAGTATATATATTTGATTATATTTAATAATAAATTGAGGCTTGTATTAATTATAACACTTTGAGGATATTATATCGGTTTATATTTAAAATATAAAGGAGTGATTACACAACCAACATAAAACAAGGATTTTTTTTAAGGTGCACTATATTTCACATAGTCTACAGTACATACTGTGCGGATGTAAACAAAATTACGAAGCATTTGTAATTATTTCTTAATTAACTTCTTATGTGATCTTATCGAATTTCAAAAATAATAGTTTGATTTATGTTAGATAAGCAAATTATATGGTTATGAATATTTATGATTTTTACACGTTTTGTAGTATATCTCCTTGAGCACGCTTCGTAGAACGCGATCGTTTAGATGATTTTTTTTACAATACGCTAGCCGATTAACGGGTTTACTCGCAATTCTTTAATTTTTCGATAGTAAAACAGATATTGTTACGATAAGTATATCTAACACTAAGTTTTTTTTTTAATTTTCTTAACCTCTAAGCGGCGTATTAATATGAAACATATTCCATATTTTAAGTTAGCGTTATGAGTCAAGCACGTACAAACATACACACAGATAAACACATAAAAATTAAAAAAGGTGACCTATATTATTCTTTTTTATTATCTTGAACATACGTTGGCAAGTTAGAAACTGATTATATGATTCGATTAACACACAGATCTAACCATAACAACATTTATTTACGGGTTTCCGAAATCTTTGTGAAACGAATGAAGAAAAAAATTACAAAACAAAATATTATTTTTCACTCAACATTTTATTATATTTTATAATAAAATGTCGAGTAAAAAAAAAATTACAATGGCTAAGGAAATCAAGCATCCGCTATATTAAAGCGGACCCGTAATGAAGAGATTTGTTTTATTTATAAGTAAATGACGAACAAATGTAATCAGTAAAACTCGCATGGTATTTAAACATAAGGTTCGCAAGTATTTATTTAAACAATTGTCGGCAGATTAAGTTCATTGTTCTAAACGAATCTGATATTTATATATATTTATATTTAAGTATATTTAGTATATGTATACCTATGTATTTTTGTATAGAGATTAAAATGTATATGTAATATATGAATAAATATATATATATTTTTGTCCTAAATTTCATTAAAATATGTATTTGTGCACCTACCTAATTTTCTCTGCAACGCTCAAAGGTCGACTGGAAGAGAATGCCTTAGGCATTAAGTCCGCCTATGTACAGTATATGTGCAAGAAGAATAAATAAATAAAAATAAATAAATCAGATAATACGAAATACAAAACGCCGACGTCGTCTTCAATTCCTGTCCTGCTAACATATGGAAATTTCTTAGATCTCTTGGTGTGAGAGAGCTCTCTTGGTCTCAGAGCTCAAATCATTTCTTACATAGCGTCAAATCCTTTTTTCAAATCCTACATTTAACTTCACCTCAGTGCAGATGGATGAGATTAAGAATCTACACTGGCAATCGAATCAATGACTGTCGGTTATGACGAAACGAGCAGAGTAACGATTATCACGATTTTAGAACATCTTTTAGCTGCCATTTCACTTATAATTAATTTTTCCCTCGACTTGGGACAATATCTTACAATATGGAAAAAAAAAACTTTTGTCAGATGTCCTCACAAAGTCTACAATTCAATACTTCCTAGTCATCTACGCCCCATTTCTATTCTTCCCTTTCTGTGAAAAATTCTGGAGTCCTGTGTACATAAACAATATTCCAAGTTTGTTTCTTATAATAACTTACTGAGTGCGTCCCAGTCAGGTTTTCGTTCAGGTCACAGCACCAGTACTGCTTTAATTAAAGTTACCGCTGAGATACGTCAAGGCATGGTAGATACAAAGATACAGTATTGGTGTTAGTAGACTTTTCAAATGACCATGATATCCTTCTGTCTATTCTTTCCCATCGTAATTTGGCCCAACAGCCGTTGAGTATTTTCATTAATTTTCTAATCGATTTTATTGATTGCTTGTATCATCTGTGTACTGATGACCTACAACTTTACGTTCAGAAGTTAATAACATTTTCTATACGATTTCAAAACTAAACAAGAATACAAAAGCATAAAAAGACTGGTCCACTAGGTATGCATTCGCTATTAACCCTGTCTTCGTTTTCTATTTACATTGAAACACTTCCATCCTTTCAAGACTAAACACATTCTGATTAATTCCTTTATTCTCCTTATTTTCGATTACGCAGATGTATGTTTTTCAGATCTCAACCAAGAATTCTTAAATAAGCTGAAGCGTCTACATAATATCTGTATTAGGTTTATTTTTGGTTTGTGCAAATATGACCATATTTCGATATATTATTCACAGCTGAATTGGCTTACTGTTCGACAAACACGTAGTTCAAGGATGCTCCTTTTTCTATATTAAATAATCCTGCTTCTCATGTTAGTCATTATATTTATGTAATAAAATTGGAGAATAGTTTTTGACTAAACTTTCCAATAAAGCAATCAAGTATTATATGACGGTAAGACGCGATGCCTAGTCGGCACTACGCTCGACCTCCCCGCGTGCTAACATGCCTTCCACCTCACCCGGTCGCGCCATGGCCACTACGGTGAACATAAATTATTTACCATTAGATAATGTATACGCAGTTCTAAATTAATACTTAATATAACTTAACAAATATATAATATAACTCTTATATGATCCCTACATATCACGTCCTAGAGCAGTGATCGGCAAAGTGTGGCTCCGGAGCCGCATGTGGCTCTTTGGCTCCCTAAGTACGGCTCTGGCACAAATATCCACAAAAGGCTCAATAATATTTTACTACAAAACCGATTGAAATTGTTCGTGTTTTCGACGTACTCCGGTGTAATACAAAGATACCCAAAACATGCGCGCGCATACTTTTTCAAAAGAAAGTGAAGGTACAATTTGGCATCACAGACGTGATGCCAAATTTATATGTCTTTGTAGTAGTATGAACAGTTTTGTCTCATCTACCGTGTCTGCCGTTGTCCTGTTGTCTTAAAAATTGTTATATTTTTTAATCTAGCTGCACATTTTATTGATATTTTAATCTGATTGTGTTATACTTACTACTCTTGTGTGTGGTTCCGTAAAAAATTTTTTTTTCGATTTCTTGTCCTAACGCCGGAAATTTTCCTTAATTTTTGGTCAAATATGTAATACGAGCCCCAATGCAAAATAGTTCGTCTAGTATGGAAAGTAGTACAAGCCGTAAAATATAGAAAGTAAA
>JAOCPS010587765.1:0-11136 GCA_025505425.1 Graphium colonna | reverse complement strand
GGGAGGGAGGTGCCTAACGCATGCTTATGCGTGCGCTCATATATTTGCTTGCAGGTTGTTAGGGGATTTTTTCGTGGTATATTGCTAATTGAACAGTCTTATAGTATTGTATACTGACAAAAGATTCACAAACGGTCAGTTAACCATGTGGATGATGATACCTATATACATATCACTCTTACTTGTAAATATAAGTATAAGAAGTCAGATAAGTTTGTTCGCTTGTTGTCAACTAAAGTGAGACAATTGCTATGATTCATAAAATTAGGTTTTTGAAAAATAGATGAAATACCTTAGGAAAAACTTGTTAACCCTTTTCGCATGAATTATGAACTAGAGAAAAATTTAACTATATTTTATTCAGTTTTATCAATGCTTTGTAAATAAAAATGGGGATAAAGTCACCAAAGTTTAGTAATTGATTTTCAACAATTATTAAATCAATTAATGAATATAATGAGTAATCAGTTTCGAAATATCTTTACAATCGAATACAATCGATGGGGTACTAAATACCAATCTAGGTGTAACAATTTATCAAACAGTATGAATTATATCAAGTAACTAATAATTAAAACCCTTTTACATAACATACAGATTTCAAAAAAATATATGCTTCTATGTTATGACACGATAGTAATATTTGACTGATTTACGGTGAGATCAAAGTCTAAACCTTAAACAAGCAATAATATGTTTTTCACTTTAAGAAAATTTTCTATGCATTGCAACAGTAATGGCAATTTATTCTTAAAGTTTAATTTACTAAAGCGCAAAATATTCCCACAATTTATTTTCTCTTAGCTTCATAACCAATAAAAAAGTTAATTTTTCAAAATGTTTTTTGTCCACACTTTTGCAACTTATGTACTATTTATAAAACTATAGCGTACTTTTTGTATTGTTCAAAATTGAATTTTAATACCTATAAAAGCACAAAGACGATGTAACAACGTTTAAGTGGCGCCGGAACTCTCTCATCGTTATTTATATAAATTTAAATCACAAATGGTTGCAAAAGTACGAAACTCCGTAAATCCTTGCTTCACTCCTTACAAACCATTTTTATTTTATTTTGCGATTCCGTCGTCAATTCCTGCCATGCACAACTTCGCTGTAGAACGATTTGTCGCCAGTGGTATTTTCGGGCAGATACAAGTTAGGGACCTACCTTTCGGCGTTGCAGAAGTCCATGGGTAGCGGTGATCCCTTACCATCTGGTGATCCGTTTGCTCGTTTACCCTCAAAAAACTCTCACCATCCTTCGTGATTACTTCCCTGTCAGAGCGATTGATATTATGTTGATTTGCTATCCGTATTAATTATAATTTCTATTGTCTTGTGGAGTAGCAAAACTACAAAGGCACCTTAGATGTCTTCTCATGTTTTGTTTGATAAGATCTCTTCTTTATTTAATCCATATTACTAATTGAATGTCATTTAATGCAGAAGTACTTTGTTACCATTTATGTCACCGATTTCACTTTTTATAAACAATGGCCATTGATACCTTATTTCAACGGGGTAGCCTGTTTATCTCTACGCAAGTAAAATAGAATAGATCAGGGTTAAAATGTTTATTTTATACATTAAGAAAATATTGGCCATATAGAATTTATTTTTATCTTAGCCCAGTTATCACTTTATAAGGGAAATTTATTAAAACGCAAGTAAAGCCGTGAGCCATATCTATTCTGATATATGTTAATAATTGTAATTTTGTCCAAACGAGCAAAAAGTAATACCTAAAATGGTTGTAAAATAAATCAATTACGCGCTGAAATCCATAATACTAAAAATCAGGACCTTGAAAGAAAATGAGGAACTTCATTTTAAGTCGTGTAAAAATGTTTTTAATTATAGTATGTATGTAATGAGAAAACTTTCATTGCTATCACACCCTTTTTTTTTCTAAACAAATTAGGTGCATTCATTATCAATTAAGGGATCAAACATTTTTTAAGTGTAAATCTTAAAATATTTATAAATATTTCTATTAGAATATTTGCAATATCATTGTTTACTTAATATTTTTTATTTTTAGGTTATTAATAAAAATCTTCAATTGCTAACGATTTTACTTCAAACGGTTAACAATGTAACCAAAAAAGGTTTACGGACGTTCGTTAATAAGATATTGGTGTAATTTTATATTGTTAAATAAAAAAGCTAAATCTCAAACTTCACCCATAAAATATACAATATTTTATTTTTTAACCATCAACGTTTATTGGCAACGTTTTACCGTTGTTCTTTAGTAGATTTTTATTAATAGAAAGATATAAAAATTTGAAATTTCATTTTTATTACAGACCTCTGGAATGGTCAAGTTTGCACAAAATAAAAAGCGGAATTTTAATTTGAAATAGAATGCGGGTATTAAAAATTTCATATCCAGAAATATAGATACTAACGAAAGTACCAAGATTAATCAATATCCTTAACTTAATTCATAATCCCGGTATTTTCATATATGATTCGAGGACTAGAGTTAAATTTGGTTTAATAATAAAAATTTATTTAGTACATTATTTGGAATGTACGTTCGTTAGTCCACATTTTGTCCACGGCGGTAAGTGTTGTTAGGCCATATTATTTCCGGCGTTGACTCAAATGTGCAACAGCACTTTGAGGTATATTGATAGTTTATTCTACAAGATTTGACTAAAAGTTGAATTATCATTTAAATCAACGAGAAATTCAGTAAAATCGATGAATATGTGTTTACCAGTTTTTACAACTGAAACAGGAAAAGGCTATATGTTTAATGGATCTTATTCATAAAATAGATAGAGTATATTCATCTAAATCGCTTATTTGGTTGCAACATTTTCATCAAATGCTAATTCTAAATGATTATGTATAATTAAAATAATAAAATTTTTTAAATAAATTAAACATAAACAATTTAAATAAGTAGAAAACCGCTGTAAACATTAATTAATGAATGCTATACCAGGTACGTTCTCCCAATTCTATGCTGTCGACATTTTGCTTTAGCTTGTTTCAGTTTTATGTTCACAACTTGAGCTTTTATTATTAATTAGCACTGAATGATCGTAACCGGCAATTTGTCCTCAGAAACAGTCTGTGTTTGTGTAGATCGCTTTATTTCTCTGCCGCCTTTCAGTCGTTATCAACGTTGGTGAATGGCACCATTGGTTACGGGCTAGTGGGTCAACTCTGATTTACAAGCCTGTTAACAACTCTGTAAAGAAACATCTGCGTAGAAACAAATATTAAATCAATTCTTTCATTTGATAGATTTTAACATTGATTTCCCATACTGACCCGTAAAATTATTCATGTTAAATAAATTAAAGTTACGGATTTTATCATATTTTATTTTTGGAACCGTCTGCTATTCAAAGTGAAATTGAAACGTGATTAACTTCGTAGATTACTTTTATTTTAGGATAATATTTTATTTTATAATCTCAACTAAAAAAATAATAACTTTTACTTCTAACAAAAGGTCAAAAAGCGCTTTAATACCAAGTAAAATAAATACATACTTTTTATCTTTAATACTAAAAGGTCCCATCGATTGAAACACCTTCGACCGTGCTATTTTTATTTATTTTTAATTGTTTTAAGTAATTAATAACTGTTGTCAGGTTATCTTAATTAAAACTCTTATTTTCTACTGTTGCAATTTTTAAAAAATCTTCAACTATACATTTATTGGGGTATGAAAGTAGATGGTTTACCTGTTTTAATAACTACCACTGCCCATAAACACCTGCATTATTAATCGAGAAATTCGCAAGTATATATAGCTTTTATATTTATATTTTATGTATTATTTCTAAAATATACTGAAAATGAATTAGTAAAGAGTATTTACGTAAACATATATTTATCTTTTTTTTTGAATATCCAGATAACAAGCGATTGCAATGCCTGTGCCTATAAATAAAACGCATAATTACAATTTAATGTAGCCCAACAATTTCTTACTCTATGTGTTCCATTGGCTACGATCTTGGAATGAATGCATCGACTGAGGTGGCAAAACCGAATAAGCGGTGGCTATATATAAACAACGTTATTGTAACAAAATTATTTTACTATTTTGTTTTTGAGACTAACGCGAATATTAGACATTTTTAATTAAACAACTTTACGGATTTTATTGCGGTTTATTTTAAAATTTTATCACCCGACGTTTCAAACCCTTTACAGCGTTCATGGTCGCGGGTAGGACCAGTAGTAGTAGTAGTAGTAGACCAGTAGGTGATTTTACTATGTTTTTTTCTCTAAGAACTTATCATCTGCGAGCGGTAAGCAATTCAAGTATGAGAGATAAGACATATTCACCTTCACCAATGGTACGTTGTCCGTGATGCGGGTGATAACGTAGGCATCTATCGACATGAAATTGTCATTTAAACGCGATGGCAATGTTGCGAAGACTGTCCACTTTTTTGGATTCGACGCGGTACTTATAACCTTATTTATAGTTTTAGCAACTTTATTTCATTATAATTTACTTTAGCACAAGAGTTCGAAGTTACAAAATTACTTCGAGAGGCGGAATCTATTAAAGCCCGTATTTTATGTCGCTTACCGTTTGCATCGGTCATATAAACTTGCATGGTTATGAACCGTAAGCACGTCATATCCGTGGATTGCAAAACATAACGCACTTTGCATAGCGATACGTCCTGATGTGTTATTTTCTGTGCTGGACGCAACAGTAGCGTCACCAGTGCGAGCGGCGCCGTTTCCATTCAGTGCGCGTGGAGACCGCGGTACTCGCTTAGGAGTCCGCGACGGTAGCTAGTTCACACTAAACTGCGATCACTTAAGACACAGCAATGAGTCTACATCCATAATTATTACAATTAAATTTTGATTTCAAAACGGAGTTTTTATGCATAACACTTAATCAATTAGTGCAGACTTTATTTTTTTTAATACATTAAATTCTTTCATTGAGCGAAATTTAATAAGTTAAGGTATATATAAATTAGCGTTATCAGCAAAGAGGGTTATCCCCTCTTTTCAAAGCGGATAAAAATTAACACAGTATATGGCAAACGAATGAGTAAATTTTACCATAGACTGTTTATTCTCATAGACGCGACCATAAGAAGAGAGCGAAATGCAATATTAAATTTTACTTTGTTCGCCACACCTTTCATTTGCATTTCAAACGAACGTGCGGTGTCAATAAAATCGTTTTTTTTCTGAGCACGAGTTGTAACAGAATAAAATCTGACAAACTATATAGTTTAAGTGAGTTCAAAATGGAGACTGCTATACAAAATTCATCGAGAAATAATTCTAAATTTTTACTCGTTGCGGTATTAAAGGATTTAAATTCACAAATTTGGTTTAAATAGGCGGAGGCCAAGCTACGTTCATCGTTAAATTTATTGAACAGCGTCTGCCAAATAACAGTATAGTTTTCCGCGTTCGGAACAATATCCCTGCATACTTCGAGCTCGCGACCTGACTACTAACTTATTAAATCCTGAACCCATTCGCGGTCTCTCAAGTCTTGATTCTCGTGAATAGTACGTTTGAACGATTCAAACAATATTTTCCACGATATTGAGTCACCATCAAACATCATCAAATTTAGCTCAGGCAAAGTTTTAGATTAACGTTGCGGTAAAACTTGAGAAACGGATGTCTCGATATTTGTTGCTTGCGGTATAAGCTTATCATGAACAAACTTTCAACTGCATTACATATCCTCGAAAGCATTTATACACTGATTAACGGTATGTAATTGGTTGATCTTAATTTCCGATTAAAATAAATCCTTCTCAGAATCATTTGTAATATTTGCAAGCGATTATATAATTCTTGCATTCGGTTAAATATAGCATGACGTTTGCCAATTAAGACTAGACGATCGATATTTGCTGAGCTAAGAGATTCAGCATCCTAATGAACAAGAAAATAAAAAAAAATTACCAAATCGCAATAAATGAACATCTGAATTTAATTTTTGTATTACTGTCGTTTGTGTTTGGCTTCAACACGTATTTAGGTGTTTGTAATTGTTTTCATATTTCTTACAGTTTGTAATTCCTGTATTTGATCTTTAAAGATGTTCGTTTCTTCCATATGTACTCGCTACTTACACTGTTCCTATATTATTCTTTATTCTTGTAAGAACGCTTCTTTTTGGTAAAAAGTAAGCGGGACTTCTTTGTTTTGATTTTTTTAAAAAGAATGTAATAAAATATATAAAGAATAAGTTTAACTTGAAAAAACCTAAAGCAAACAATTCATTACCAGGCTGCTATCATTAAGGTTATCATTAATGTTATAGTACTAATTAATATAATATCCTCTAACATTCAAACGTTCTTTGATGATTTTTTTGAATTTCATCATCATCATCATCTGAGGCATTACAGCCGTGGGTAAGCCTTAGCCTGGAACAGTAAATCTCTCCAGTCCGTTCGATTTAGGGCATTCCTTCTCCAACTCTTCACCCCAATGGTGTTTATATCTTGCTCGACGCCATTAAACCATCCGAGCTTGGGCCTGCCTCTACGGCGACGTCCTTCCGGACAACGTTTGGCTCCTCGTACATATGGTATAGCTCGTGGTTGTAACGCGTCCGCCACCTCTTATTTTCCATCACAGCTCCGAAAATGCGCCTAAGTATTTTGCTTTCGAACACCAACAAGGAATTTTCGTCCTTTTTACTCAGAACCCAGCATTCGGATCCGTAGGTGAGCATGGGTCTTACTAAGGTTT
This sequence comes from Graphium colonna, assembly GCA_025505425.1. Lineage (NCBI taxonomy): Eukaryota > Metazoa > Arthropoda > Insecta > Lepidoptera > Papilionidae > Graphium > Graphium colonna. The sequence continues at coordinate 4,413 of JAOCPS010587765.1, read as the reverse complement.
TATATAGTAAGATTTTAATTTTCCTGCAGAGTAGTTTTAAGCGAAAATACCTCAGTAAACAGAAATAGCATTTATTAGCCACAATTATCCTCCTGTTTATTTCTGTAAATATGTCGTTCTTTTCCATTACCATAGACCCAAGGTACATAAATTCATTGACTCTGTAGAAGGTGTTATTTCCAATGGTAATTCCTTGTGGTTGCTCTTCTAGTTCCTTAGACGCTTACAGATGCTTAGTTTTCGCCATGTTTACTCGAAGGCCGGCTCTTGATGCTGATTTTTCCAGAGCAAGATATGCGCTTTCTAAAGCAGACAGATCTCTTCCTATCACGTCAAGGTCATCCGCATACCCCAGATGGATTTGTGGTATATATTACCCCTTGTTTCTATGTTTGAGTCGCGGATGCACTTGTCAAGAGCGATGTTAAAGAATATACACCAGAGCGCATCACCCTGTCTGAGACCATCGTTCGTTTTAAAGGTTGAACCCTAAAGAATTATTTTTGAATTTATTGTCATATAAATTTTAAACGATTTCTGGGATTGTGTTGATAAAGCGTATACATTATCCCATAAAAGATTTCCTTATTTTTTTTAGCCTACATAAAGAAGACTGAGAAGTAAAAACAAATCTTAGATGGGTCAATGTATATGCTTGCACGTACAATACAATGTAAGCACGGTATCATTTTAATTTTTATACAAATCTAATCGGACAATATTTAAGTAAAGCGTGAAAATAAATCAAACATGCTTCCATTTCAACCAGCACATAGATTGTGAAAACATATTATCCCACAATAAAATGGCCAGTACGAGATTCAAAAATGAAAAACAATAATTTATACAAAAAAATGCAAATATGATTTTTATCTGACAATGTAAATATATTTGTAATGCGTGAATCACAATGGATGAATATCGTAAATAAGAGGGGTTTATATAATATATCTCGCATGATATATAAACCACTATCATGTCACCTTTATGGTTGAAATTTAAGCCCTACATTTTTTGCTGTGTTGTTTGCGTAATGAATTAAAAAGACTTAAACCATAAAATTTCGCTATGTAATCACAGTGCGCATTTTGAAACCAAAAAATCAAATAATGAAGAATATTTTTTTTAGATGAAATTCGCGGACATAAAACTTGTATCGCAATTTGACATTTATTTTTTCGTTGCAGTTTATTATATGGATTATACATAGATTGTTTCTTTAGTTTCGCTAGTTTATTAATATTATTTATCTAACCCACATCACAAATTGAATGTTGAAAATTTTGTTCATCCGGTTTTCTTAGTAATAACAATAGACACAAGTTTTCGATGGGGTCTCCTTGCTTTGTCTTAAGTACTCTAAATTGCACTGTTTTTAAGACCAGGTAAAGACAGCTAACATATGAAGGCTCTGCTTGGTTTAACTGTTTTAGCTATTTTTACGGTATAATATCATAAGATATATTACTATGGGTACAGCATTAAAACGAACTTTAATATTGCAAGAAACATTGTATAACATTAATGCAAAGAAATTCATTCACTTACGGTTGCATCTCAATACAATTAGTGATTGACGTAGTTTTTGTTACACAAAATATTGTTTCATTAGAAATAGTGCCAGACAAAGATTTAGTACTAAAAATAATAGCAAACTGAAAACACCTAGCTTTTACCTACGAAAGGTGAACAGATTGATCATAGGACAAGGTGTACCGTTTTAGTAAGTTAACACACAATTTTTTAACTTAAAATGATGATAAACTTAAATTTAAAATACACACGATTGCAATTCACACAACTCTGTCACAAATATTTTCTTAATAAAAATTTCTTAGCTGGAAATACAAGAGACTAATTCACCTAACGTAAAAATGCAAAATATATTTATGTATTATTTACGTTCAGTGTTATTTACATAACCTATAAATATAAATCCAATATTATATGTAAATGTGATATTATGTCTAAGAATGTTTAAATTTATGAGAATATATCACATGGAGGTGGCTCATACATAGCAATGATCTCTTGAGACGGGACGTTTTAACAAGGGTTTGCTTGAACTTATATACGATGATGGCGGTTGTATGTTACGAAATTATGCAAATTTGCCTAGTCACTCATTTAAGTTAATTTTATGGATCTATTGTACTATATAACTAATCAATAGAAATATGCATTGACTTCTTCTTTATTTTGAATTAAACAAAAAGAGATAAAGTTGCTTTCTCCATATGTATTATTAAACAATTTATAAGTAATATATCATTTACAATTATTACACGATGGCTGGTCATAAAGTATACTCACACACTTTTCTTATAGCATATTCCCGAAGAGAATGTATAAGAAGTCCGATCTACCGATGAGGATTAAAGTAATAGTAAATAAATTATATGCTAAAGAAACGAAATCAGAAGAATGCTTCTGTAGTGGCTTTATAGTTAAGTAGAAAAAAACGTTTTAACTTAAAAATTGATAATTATAAATTGTCCTGCAACTCTGTCATGCCCTGAAAGCGCATTGATTCAGCTTTCCATTTATTTAGATGATATCTATGACGACACGTTTTTAAGTTTATTGCATACATATTTTACGACCTGTGACGAAACCTAATAATTGAAACCGTCCCCTAAATCTTGTAACATCTTCCCAAGCCAGTGAACAGCATTGTAGTTTTCGCAAAACTTTGACGAAAACATGATTTCGGTTGCAATTTGATATAATCCTATGCGGGACCCTTGGCGCACTTTTAATTGGTAACTTGGCGGAAACTTTTTTACTATTCCTAAATCCTCCTCCTCCTCCGTGTTCGTTATTACGAACGAAATTAGTAAGGGTCTTGACTCCCCTGCTATGTGACTACTTCTTTCCGACAATTTATTTCCGGCTGTTTCAACCCTTAGATTCGTGAAGGGCACTGTGAAGCTTGGTGTTAAGAAAGGATCGGACTTGACCAGACCATCGAGTTGGGTTTGTTGAACACTCCCAACTCCTCGTACTCGTATTTAAATATTATTAAAAAAGTACTCAAAGCTGATAAAATACCTTTGTGTGTGCCCGTGTTCCGCCTTGTGTTCGCTAGTTAACACCGGCTAAATCTTTTCATGAACTTGAAACCCCTCAAGTTTCGTCTTAAAAGTCTGATTTTTTATTACAATAGAGAAGATGGTGGAAGATCGACTTTTACCTAACTGATAACTGAATGAGACTTATTTTTATGTAATTTAATTGATTTTTTAACAAGTCTATGAGCCTTTCGAAAAAAATCATGAAATCAATTAATGATAGTTTCATTAATAGATTTCATGAACTTTTTCGAATTTCAATTACTTTTATAACATATTTGCAGGTAAGATATAAAAAATATTTTCATTATTAAATCAACTTTCTTATAGTACCCACATTATTAATTAATATTTGTAGTAACGTATGTTGACTGAGTATAATACTGTATATTCATACCTGCATATCAGACAACTATAAACAAAAATAGAAGGCACATCTACCAATGCTATTGGTATCGACAATAAAAACGACCTGTCAAAATGTAATTTATTTGGTTATGAAGGGATCAAAAGATTTAAAATATATGTATGTAGAAATAACGAAATTTATTTCACAGAAAAATACAAAAATCTACTTTAAACGCCTTAAAAATGTACTTTCGAAACATATTCAGTCACATAATTTGATTTACAAAAAAGCTACTAATCGGAATTTAAGAATAAATTTGTGGGACCATTGTGGATGTGTACTCTATTAGACATAATAATATTTTTTCATAAATGACGGGGATACGCGCAAAAATACAGAAATTAAATTTTAATACCTTAATTTAAAAGAAAAATTACTGGATTCATTTTCCCGCAAATATTATGGGAAATCGGTTCATAATTGGCGGAGATATGCGCGAACATAAATAAAAAATATATAAAAATTCTGATTGAAAACCTTCTCCCTTTGTTTGAAGCAGTATAAAATAGTCACGATCACTTGTCGAATGGCAAATATCATAGCGTGTTTAAATAAAACTATATATCGTGTTTATAAATCTTTTAATGAAGAGTTTTAAGTGTATACACATTTATAATTTTCTAAATCTCTAAACGTGAAATAATTTTATGGATGCAATTATACTCAACTTAAACTGTACCCTACGCACATTCCTTTAATTAAATATTAGCGGTTTTTATACCGTCGGCATGGATGTTGGAAATTGTGGAATTACTGATGGGTTTCAATCAAAACTAAAAAAAATCTTGTAAGCTCAACGCTATTCCAATATTTCATTTTGATTATTTTAATTTTGTTAAGATACCAATAAAGTAGAAATAGTTGTGTAAAATAATTCACAAATTGTTCAATAAAAGAAGTAATTATAAATTACTTCTTTTATTGCATATATCA
>JAOCPS010587654.1:0-11136 GCA_025505425.1 Graphium colonna | reverse complement strand
AATAGGTAGTCCGCACTGATAGACTCGTATTTGCGACACTTGCTCACTTCAGCTGCCTCTGATGCCGCCCCGGCTCTAACTGAAGTTGCTCATCAAAATGAGAGGCAGCCAATTGTTTCTACCATCAAAATGAGAGGCAGCCAAGCTGCCAGCTGTTTTTATGACTATTTACTATTTATATCGTTAAATTCGATAATATTAATTATTAAAGGCATAATTATACTTTGACTCGTGTTTTACAGTTATTTAATAACTATTGATTTTACGATAAAAATTTTACGGACCGAAATTGTAGAGAATCAAATTTGCAATAGCTTTGGTTCCTATGAATTTTGTAAAAAAATGAAAAATAAAGGAGATATGGCCAAAAAAAGTTTCACCTCGAAACCTATATGGCGGCTAACGCACGGATTTGGTTATTTCTGATCCCCCCCTGAACATTGGCGCCAAAAAATTCTGACTATAATTAATTCCAGTGTACCCCTATTTTTGAGCTAACCCGGTTGGCCTATAAAAAGAATTCAATATTTCGTTCACAGAAAAACAAATCAACATCGGAACTAAAGAGCTCACCGAAAACCTACGGATCCGCATACGGCGTGTACAGAGGGGACGATGACGTCATTCACAGTTCACCTAGGCACAGGTATACTAGGATTGCAAAATTGAAAACCGATTTCAACCGCCTTAGAAGTGAAGACATGTACAATATATGTAGATATTTATATACAGAGGTGTCGGTTTAATGGTTTATTCCCATCTCTAAGAAACCCAACGTGCATATTTATCTATATACGTATGTACATACACAATATATATATATATACATATATATATATAACACATATATATATATATATATATACATATATCCTCGAAAATCTGTCATTAAACCAATTTTGAGTTTCGAGGTTACAAATACAAAAAAATTACCGAATTGACAACCTTTTACAACCGACGTCAAAAAGAAGGAGGTTCTCAATTCGATTGTATGTTTTTTGTATGCATAATTGCTGATTTCTGCGCAAGTTATAAACCGATGTTTAAGAATATTTTTTTTTATTCAAAGGATTTAGTTAAGTCCCATATAATTTTCATGAAAATCAGTGCAAAAGTTTGTTTTTCAAATCAAAATAACTGAAAAATTTGTTTAACGTACTTTCGTTTGTAAGTCGGTCGGTTTTGCTGGTTTCTGTGGAAAACAATTACCTAGACAGTTAAAAAGATATAACATTATGAAGACTGAAAAATACTTTTACGTAATTTACTAATTCAAAAAACGTGACGATTCTTTCAGGGAAAGGTTGGCAAACGAGCAAATGGTTCACGTGATGTTAAGTGATCTCGTCGCCAAAATTTTAATTGAAGTTATTTAAAATCAGATTTGTACAAATTTTGATATTGTGTCGAGGACGTTTCTGAGGCGCTTATTGTGCATCAATGGTTTTCGTTTATCAATAGTAAATACAAAATAATTTCTTTCGTTATTGGAAAACTGAAATATATAATCTTATTCAATTTATTAACGAAGGTTTTTAAACAATAAGGGTAAATACCACCCTCATAGCATCAACTTCTTTACAAAGAGAAAATTCTTTTGTAGTAAAGACAAAAATATGTAAAAAATTAACGCTTACATAATGCAACATCTAATCTATGGAATGGTATCTTAGACAAAAACTCAGATCTCCCCGCTTCAACTCTTACAAATTCCATTAAAAAGTGGTAAACATCTTCAATTTTGTCGCTTTCATCACAATTAGGCCATATTACTGTTTTCATAATGTGACATTATACCAATATGAGACGGAACCCACTGTAAATAAATCTTCTTCCTTCTAGCCTCTTTTCCAAGGTACTTGGGGTCGGCTTCTAATCCAATCAAATATTGCCTGAATGTCAGTTTTTACGCAAAGCGACCTTGCCATCTGACATCTGACCTCCGCAACCCAAAGGGATAAACTGATTTCGGAGGATAGATTACTTGTCAGGATAATAAAAGGCACTGACATCCTATAAAATGCCAAACTTACACATGGATCATTTTTCTTTTCAGGCAAGGTAGTCAGCCTGCCCTAACTAACCCGCCCAAAATCATTCGATTCGAACCCACGTCCTCCGGTTTATAAAGGCAGCGCCCATACCTCTAGGCTACGAAGGCGGTTTGAGTCATAAATAATAATAACTACAATTTGATCTTTATCAATGTTCAAAAATCGCAGACACATTTTGGGAATTAGTTACCAAGGCTTCTCCAACTAACTATCTGCCGCCGAAAGATGTTTATGAAGTCATGATTTTAAGGATATATTTTGCCATAACATTTTGATTGTTATTTTAGTTATTTATAACTGCCACCCTAACCTTGTGGTATGGACGATTAATTTGCAAACCGCAGGTCGTGGATTCAAATCCCTCAGGGAAACAATAGCTTTGTGTTGTTGTTTCTTGATCGGGATTGGATTGACAATGCGGGCTGATCACCAAATTACCTTAAAAGAAAGATGATCCATGCATCAGATGGGCATGTAAAAGTCGGTCCCACGCTTGATCTCTCTCAGGTCGTGGAGAACTATGAGAGTAAAGGAACAGGAGTGCACATGTGTTTGCGCGTACACTCGTGCACTACAATAACTCCTGCGTAGTCGACTAATCTCCAAATAAATCGGCCGCCGTGGCCGTATATCAGCCAGGAGGACTTTATTTTGTTATCAATATAATCTCTTGCGAACCCAAACCCACCAGCTCGTACTCGGCGGGCACTGCGCACCCACAGCACTGCACTCCGAGGCACAGCAGCTTGACGGCCGCTGCCACCAGCATCATGGGCGGCTCCACCAGGAGCAGGTGAGGTCTTTCTCTTCCAAATTGATGACCTGTTCACGTAGTTGCTAAACCATTGGCTCTGTCTCAGGTCGTGGGTTTGATTCTCATCCGGAGCTTATATTTTTGTGTATCTTTTGTCATTTATATATATTCAACGCCATTCTAACACAAGACTTAATAAGGAAAACGTTTTTTAAATAAAATACGAAAAACGTTAAATATATTTTTTAAGCTAATTTTATGAATATTCAGAAAAAAGCTTGAGAAAAAATAAAGTTTCTAGTAATCTATAGACAAGAATATTCTCCCTGATTCTTATAAGATAGAATAAATAAATTATATATTTTTTTTTTGGAAATGAAGACAAACGATCAGACGGTTCACCTGATGGTAAGCGATCCCGTCGCCTATAGACACTCGCAACATTGAATCGCGAGTGCGTTGTCAACCTGGGAAATTGGATAGAATAGGTTTATTGGATCCCTACCCATCCTGGGTAGGGATTAAGGATTTGGAAGGGAAAGGAACGGGAAAAAAAAGGGTAGACATGGCCATCCGGCATCCCCGAAAGTCATGCATACTTTATTTTATGCCGACTTTATAAAGTACTTTATAAGAGAAATATATTCTCTGTATTTATTTTTGATGCCTTGTATGTTCTCTTGTGCGACAATTTGTTCATATTTCAAATAGACTACGAAGATAATAAATACTCGTATATCGATTTCAAAATGGCGGGAAAATGTTTGTCTGTATGATGTTTGAGACTCTATGGTTTATATTTTAGCCGCTTGTATTTAAAAGATCAAAACTCCGTTATGATAACCAGCTAGAAAAGACAGATTCAGCTGAGAAGAGCAGACGAGAAACAGCGTGGTCGCTCATTCAAAATTATATTAGATTTCGATATCTGAAATGTATATCAGTTTTTGAAGCTACGTGAGTAAATTGACGAAGTAGTAGTGCCATTGGCATACAGTTCCATCACCAAAGTGTTTTGCAACGGCAAAGCTTACTTCTTTTTAGTTAAAAGCTTTTATTTAGTTTCACCTGTAATAGAATCTTGCAAGTTAAATTTTGCACATGCACGTCGCGTGACAATGCAATATTATGATGATGTGAAGCTGATCTGATGCTGGAGCGTGAAGGTGGCCATAGAAACTCTCTGATTAAACGACTCAAACCCATCGATTTTGGGCTCGTATGAATCGTCTTGAAGAGCACTATAGACCTATAGAAGCTTGTTTAAAGAAAAAACATTTTAGAAATTTGAATTTATTTTACATTTAAATTGTTCAAGAGATAATCTTAACGTTGAATATCATATTTACAAAGTTAAGTTCATTAACCCGCAGAACGCGAAGTCATATTATCATGACCTACATTATATGAACTTACAGGGTGATTGAAGAACCATCTACGATATTAAAGGAGAGCACTCTGTGTTCGATTGTCATCATAATTATGTGATGACATCATGGGCATAATTTTCGACCAAACATGACAATAAATCATTGAAGTGTGGCGCCTGATCGCTACGCTAACCGACTATCTGCTAGACTGTCCGCTAGAATGAACATGGATTGCGTAATTAATTATTCGACTTTTGATAATGTTTACTCAGTCAATTAATATTAATTTTTAATATTACTATTATTAATTATATACGTTCCCCATATATAACGTCTAGTATTTAATGTGATTCACCAATCACGTTATATAAAACGTTAATTATAAAAATAAAGTTTATTTATTTATTTTATTTGAGTACATATTGTCGTTATATAACATTTTAATAAATAATTGGTAATAAAACAATATCTGGAGAGGTGCAAATGATGGTGAAATAAGAACAAAAGAAATAAGTAAATATATATGCAGATACAAAGTGACCTTGACCTCGATGACCGATGATCATGATGATATATGACCTTGACCTTAATCTCCATGACCTAGACATGGCCTTTGACCAATTTAGTATCAGGCCAATGACCTCTACCGACGCATTCAATCGTAAGCTGTATTTTATCATTTAACAAACTTTTACCCACAATTTTACTCGTTAGGTATTATAATTTTTTTTTCAGTATCTTCGATTTTCTTGTTTATGCTTATTTGTGACGCCTTGTTGGTTTTTATTTCTATCTTTAAGCAGTATTCATATTCAACCAATGTCTTAAAAATTTATTAAGATTTTTTCAGCTAATTTCTTGATTCCTAGTATGCCATACAATATATCCAGAATAGGCTTTTTATTATGACATTGGGGTAACAAAATTTTCAAAATCCTTATCACTATTATGTAGTCAAAATAATTACAAAAACCAAATACTTTAAATATATTCAAATTGCTGTTTAATATTTAATTACATAATTAAATTCTTTTCTTTTCCCACTCCTTTCTCCTCCTAACCTTTAATTCCGACCTCATCCTATCCAATAAACCCTGGCGCACAACGCACTAGTGACTCTCCGGATGTTGCGTGTGTTCATGGACGACGTGGTCGCTTAGTATCAGATCGTTTATCTTGCGTTCTTTAAAAAAAAGCAAGACATTTGTAACATTTAACGCTGTTTTTGTTGTAATAACTTGTGGACCTAAAGCTGCACCTTGGTGAATGACTATTGAAATGAATCATTTATACATTTTACTAGATTATTATACCTACTTTACGTAGATATTATTAGATTACTTAACGTAGATATTCTTTAAATTATATTAGTATGGCTAAAGTACTCAGGATATCTGTACTAAAACATAGAATAAGCTACTCTTTAGCATTACTCTGTATTAATTAAGTCTAGAACGTCGTTTGATCTACAAATGCTCTTTGTCCAATTTTGATTATTATCAATAAAGGAATATTCATTATCACGTGGTAGAGCATAACATCTTTTCACAGCTTTAGCTGCACTTTCACGGCCGTGCTCGCCTGGGGAAGTAACACAGCCCTTTATAAAGTCGGCATAAAATAAAGTATGCATAACTTTTGGGAATGCCGGATGGCCAAATCTACCCTTTTCTTTTCACACTCCTATCCCCTCCAAATCCTTAATCCCGACCCATCCTATCTAATAAACCCGTTGTATCCAATATCCCAGGTTGACAACGCACACGCAACTCTCCGGATGTTGCTTGTATCCATGGGCGACAGGATCACTTACCGTCAGGTGTCTGTTCGTTTGTCTTCCCTTCCTAATAAAAATAACATTCTTTGTTAAAAGTATTTTTAGTCCTTCCAACACAACATGAATGTACCACGCGTCATAAAATAAATTTAAATAAAAAATGATTTTTTTTATACAAGGCTCTCTAGGTGTATTTTCTCTTCAAGACAAATCATACGAGCCCAATGTCGATAGGTTTGCGTCGCTAAATTAGAGAGCTCATATGGCCACCAGCTCCATCACCAGATCAGCTCTAAATCATCATAATATTGCATTATCCCGCAATATACATACGCTTGCAAAGTTTCAGTTTAACCGGAAACCGGAAGGTATGTCAAAAACTTGAAAGATTTTATTACAGATACGCAGACAATGGAACAGGTGAAAGTAAATATAATCTTGTAATAAATAATAACAATTTTAAAGAAAGGCCGTATAATAGTTACTTCGTTTTTACAGTTTAAGAAGACTGGATACCAGCGAACGCTTCTGGGAGAATCTGAAGAACCTGCGAACGGGCTCCGTCAGCTACGACACTCAACTAGACTTCATGGATTTCGTCGCGCTGTTCAGGAGTTTCAGGTGAGATTTTTTTTTTGAAACACGAGCAGACGGTTCACCTGATGGTAAACGATCCCGTCTCCCAGAAACACGGAACAACCGGAGGGTCACGAGTGTTTTGTCAACCAGGGAAATTGGACAGAATAGGTTTATTGTAAAGGATAGGTCAGGATTAAGGATTTGGAGGGAAAAGGAATGTGAAGAGACGGGTAGACATGGCCATCCGGCATCCCCAAAAATCATGCATATCTCATTTTATATCGACTTTATAAAGGGCGGTGGTACTTCCCCAGGCGTGCGCGGCCGGAAGAGTGCAGCAAAAGCTGTGAAAAGATGTTATGCTCTACCACCTCAAAGATCTATTAAATACTATCAAACGTTACAAATAAAGAAAGAAGTTAGTGATATAACTTTAAAACAAGGTTTAGGCTAAATTTTATCGCGGAAAATTGTCTTCCGATTCAAGATAAATTAATTCAAGTAAATTAAAATAAACCTGACCAGTTGAAGATTAAAGATGAGAATTCGAAATATATACACTATTAAAAACAAATATACTTCTTTCCATATTAAAGTAGTAGATCATAACATCTTTTTACAACTTTTATTGCACTTCTACGACCGCGCTCGCCCCGGGAAATACCACCGCCCTTTATGAAGTCGGCATAAAATAAAGTATGCATGACTTTTTGGGTTGCCGGATGACCGTGTCTACAATTTTCTTTTCCCAGTTCTTTCCCTCCAAATCCCAAATCTCGACCCTATCCTATCCAATAAAACTACTCTGTCCAATTTCCCAGGTTGGCAACTCACTCGCGATTCTTCGGATGTTGCGTGTGTTGAGGATCGCTTACCATCAGATGAGCCGTTTGCTCGTTTGTCTTCCTTTCTATGAAAAAAATTAAATATTACTATCATTCCGCCTCCCTCTTGTGTGTGTAAATTATTACAACCCTATAAAAATGATTCATGAATCAATGTGTGATGCCTAAATTATTGAAATATTTTATGATGAATCATACCTTCAGTAGTTTCCAATATCTTACAAAGAAAAAATAGACTTATGTATAACAATTACTTATCAAGCAAGCTAACCTAACCGCGTCCGTAGCCTAGTTGTATAGGCCCTTGCTTTGCAAACCGGAGGTCGTGTGTTCGAATCCCGCGGTGGGATAATGACTTTGTGTTGTTGTTTTTTGTTGGATTAGGGCATTGAAGGCTGATCACCCGATTGCCTAAAAAGAACGGTGATCCATGCATCGGATGGGCATGTAAAAAGTCGGTCCTGCGCCTGATCTCTCCACGATCGTGTCGGATATCTGTCCCATCGGGCCATGAGAGCAAGGAAACCGAGAGTGCACCTGTGTTAACGCGTATGCTTGTGCACTATAATATCTCCTGCGCAGTTGGCTAATCTCAGATTAGATTGGCCACCGTGACGGTAATTCGGTCAGGGGGACTTTATTTTGTTACTTATCAATCTTCTAGAATTTTTTTTATTAATTCCAGTTTAGTGATGCGGCCCGAACTCAGAGAAGTTTTCGAGCAGTTAGCTGTACCAAGAGCACGGGCTTTGTTAGGTGCAGAGAAGAGCCGAAGCTCACCGGAGCTGTTTCGCAGCATGACCGCCTTTAGGACGGGTAAGAGAAATCAATATACAATGTTTTATAGAAAGGTAGATACGTATAAGAAAGGCCGAATAAAAAAAGACCATCCGAAAACTGGCTAACGAGTTAACCGCACTTATTTTACGCAGATTTTGTGAGTAGAAGAAGATAATGCAACAATGCCTGCACCGAGAGAAAGTTTGTCAAAGTTTTCAGGCCACAAGTGGTACTTGTATGTCAATAGGCCTTTTTATAAGTAACAAGCGGATTCGGCAAACGGCAAATAAATAACAACAACGTCACTACTACGCCATAACGGCGATGATTTTCACTAAAAACGCAAAAAAAACTAAGGTTTAGGGTAGAGAAATATAACTACTTCACAGTATATTCTTAAACATACAAAATAAACAAAAAATAACATTAAAATCGGTTAATTAGGGATGTAAGGGGGGCCAAATGACATCTTAGGCCTCCAACCGCCAACCTCATCTGCTCGCGATATACATCCTGCTGGACAACGAACGAGGCTCTGGCGACCGAATCGTTGCGGTATAACCACACAAAAGCAAGAATCATTAAATATCAATTATGATTGCGGGCGGCAGCGCAATCAGAGAAAGATTCTAGCAATTGCGGTCACCAACCCGCCTGCCCAGCGTGGTGACTTGAGGTAACTCTCCCTCCAATGAGACGCAACTCAAATTTAAAGCCCCCAGTTCCCAGTAGTCGCATTATTCCTGGTCACGGTATCGGTCATGGTAACCATGCGGCGGGGGGTGCTAAGAATCCCCGTACTACAGCAGGGTACCACAAACTATTATACTTGGCGACGTTCAAGCTGAATATACTGGCACATAGTGGGCCTATCAGAAGTCCGAAGACAGGGCGAGGACACGATAACACTAAATGCCGGCCACTTACTCTACTTCCGGGAAGGATACCAACAATCCTAAGGTGGCGTCGGATTTATTATCCACAAGTCACTCAAAAACAGCATCGTAGAGGTTGGCAGTGTGTCGTCTAGGGTAGCGTATATCGTCATAAAGTTGAACGAGAGTCCTTCGCTTAGCCTTGATAATGTGACAAAGAATGAGATCGACTTCATAATGTCCAGTAAACGCCACATATTGAGGGATCTCTCAGTGATCAATAGGGTTAATACCGGTACGGTCACCGTCTTGAAAGAGGCACCCTGAATATAAATATTAAGGTCAATCGCGCGCAATTAGTGAAGTCGACTCTAAGACCGTCACTGTCCCAGGTCCAAGCTGGATGCGAAAGCTTTCAGCTAGACCTCCAAAATCGGGTCGCCATGCTGGAAACCGTGCAGGATATTGATGACGCCACCAACCGTCTGACTCGGATCATTCGTGAGGTAGGACAGAAACATTTTCGACCAAAGAGCACTGGAGAAAAGTCAAAGCTCACAAGCGAGACTCTAAAAGACATGACGAAGAGACGCGAAATGGTTAGTGCCACACCTTCTGAGCGTCAGGAACTTAACAGGAAGGTTAAAAGACTGATAAGGCGAGATGTAAAACGAGCGAATACCCAAAGCATCGAAAACATAATAGCACGCAACGGGGGCTCGAAAGTCTTTGCCAAGTCTCAAACCTCCTGTTGTCACTTGACAAAACTCAGAACAGCACAAGGAACCATCTCGAAGCCAGAGATTCTCGCTGAAGTCGAAAAATTCTATGAGGAATTCTATACTTCCCAAATACCACCACCTCACACCATGCGGATGATCTCCGAGCCCGGCTGGTACGCCACCTGTCAGACGAGCTTCCCGATATCGACATGGGCGAGATTAGTTTGGCCCTCAGACAACTTACGAACAACAAAGCTCCTTGAGAGGACAGAATAACATTAGAGTTATTGAAAGCAGGAGGCAAACTTATATTGGTTGAGCTAGCGAAGCTCTTCAATTCCATCCGGCGGTGGCGTTACAACCGAGGCATGGAGCAGAGGTGTTGTTATATTATTTTTTAAGAAAGGTGATAAGACAACGCTGAAAACTATTGCCCAATAGCACTTCTGCGCCATGTGTACAAGTTGTTCTTGAGGGTTGTAACGAATCGTCTCGCCCGAAATTCGATGACTTCCAGCCCGTGGAGCAGGTCGGGTTTCGAAAAGGTTTTAGCACCATAGACCACAAACACACTCAGGCAAATAATTCAGAAGAGGAGCCTCTATGCTTAGCGTATGTGGATTACGAAAAAGCCTTCGATACCATCGAGACCTGGGCCGTTCTACAATCCATGCAGAGATGCATGCTACATAAATATGAGTGATTAACCAGTCACCCTACCTAAATATTTTATCACTTATTCATCAATGTCATTTATTTTTTCTGTATTTCTTATAGGTTTGTTGACAAGAAACGGATCATTGGATTTGGAACCGCCGGGTGACAAAGCCAACAGGAAAAAGGCCTTTGACTTACTAGCTGCAGCTGCATTACCAGGTCAGTATATAATTTCTTTTCTATCCTACAATTTCGAAGTAATAAATACATTTAAACTATATTGGAATAATTTTCTTTACAAAAGTTGACTTTTTAGTAAAACATAATATTTTCACTGAAAAATGTGAAGGAAAAACCGACTTTAAACGCCTCAGAAATGATGTTTCATTACAAGAATGTATATTATTATATTAAGAAATATTAGAAAAATCTCAAACATTTTTTTTTTTAATTGGCTCATGTTTTTCTTAATTTGAAAATTTTTTTTTTATATATTATAGACAGTTACGTGAAAATTATATTAGCTTACACCACATATCAGTCTACATTCTTTAATAGCATAATTTATATTGTATAGAATAATATTATTCAGGGTCATTGGTGAGTCACTAACAATTAAAGGAGACCTCTCGGTACTCGATTTTCATCATATCTGCCTCACTCCGGCCACGCCATGTCCACTCGGATGAACATGAATTACGTAATTCATTTTAAACTTCAGAT
>JAOCPS010587324.1:0-11136 GCA_025505425.1 Graphium colonna | reverse complement strand
TATAGGACGATAGTTATCTATTATGTTAGCGTTTCCTTATTTTGGTTAAATATGCCTGTTTCCAAATTTTGGGAACAACCTCTTCTGACAAAGAGCGGCAAAAGAGTATATATAATGGCTCAGACAATTCTTCAGCACAATTTATTATAAATAGAGGGGATATACTATCTGGCCCACCCGATTTATTAACATCCAAAGTCTTAAGTAATTTGGTAATTTCTTTCTTTTCAATACAAATTTTATGTAGACTAACTGAATGTTGACTCTGCAGGTGATAAGTTGTATCAAAATTAGTTTGTAAATTGTTATTAGATTTTATAGAGAAAGTGGAATAAAAATATTTTGAGATTAAATCGACAATTTCTTGGCCATTAACAGCATATATTATAATAACCTTTTTTCATGGACATATTATGGCCTGGAGAAGACTGGTTCCAGTATTCTGGTTGTTCTCAATTGACCCATGCTTTTTGCACGGACGTTCCTAAACGAACCAAGTGATTTATTTGCAGCTTTACCTCAAATATATTTTTATATATATAATGACAAAATGGATGTTCGTTGATCTCAGGTGGACCAAATTTATATTTTTTATAGTTTGTATAGCTTAAAAAAATCTTTTCAAAATTTTAGGTATATAGGGAAAGATTAGTTATTCTACAGATCTATAATATGAATGTGATTTGATTGATTCATAAAACTTTACGATACAAAAACATAACTGTATGAAATTTTCTAGGTAGTTCCCCTATATTTAGTAGAATTAATATAGTCCAATAGCAAATTATCAAGATTTTTTAAATTCTATGTAAATAAAATAAAATAAAAAAATTATTGCCTTTGGAGACACATTTTTTGTTTTATTTCTTTATCGTATATACTACCTACTACCACCCCAGCAAAGTCTAGTGCCCACCCCAGGATGTTGAATTACTGACTTAAAATTTTAGGCTGAACACCTAAGAAACTTGGTTGCAGGGGCCAAGGCCCCGCCTGGAAAAAAAAACTAGATACGCCCATGTCTAGTAATGCAGAATCTCTTGCTACCGTAGCTTTATCTGAAAGTCCCTTGCTCTATGAATGCTATACGAAGGTCGTGGGTTCGAATCCAACAGCGCAGCAATGCTGTTGCATCTTTGTTCATTAGTTGAATAAGGCCAATACTGAATTTCAGTCTCCTCTTTAAGTGCTTGCAACAAAAGTAGCAAGAGCAAAGACAGCTATTTCTAAGCTAAGAACGCTATCCGCCGCCTATACGTCGGGGTAATGACCCGAATACTTAATGAAGTATATGGTCAAGTGCGGTCCTGGTCTGGGCCAAAGCCATCAATCGCCGGACTGCGGTGCTCCTGCGGAAATCGCAAAAGGTAGATCCCGTAATGGTCGCACTTTCATCAAATTTTAGTATTGTCAATTTCTCTGACCGACGCGTAAATTTCCTTACAGTTAATTCGCGCAATATTTTTTAAGAACCTTGACATATTAGATGTAAATATGGTTAAGATGGTACGTTCGTTGTGTGATGTGAAATAAATTCTAGTTCAATGGTTTTATTTTTATGTATATTTGCGCGTATCTACGTCATTTATGAACCAATTTCCAAAATATTTTTTTATATGATACAGCATTCTTTGTAGATAGTTTTACAAAATTTTCAAAAAAATCAATTAATTAGTTTATTTTTTAAATAAAAATAACAATGAACCATGTGGTGTCGTGGGACATCAAATAGCTTATTATAAACATATTAATTTCAAGTTCTATTCGAGATATAAAGAAAATAACTATTTGGGTATACATTTTTTATGATGATTTTTTATCCATAAAAATAAAAAAAAACTACTTTACAAAATTATTTTACCACCTTGTTACCATTTTGTTAACAATGATTTATAAATTTAAAAATGTGCAAAAAATAAATACTACTACTACTACTACTATAGTGACGCAGCGACCCAAAGTGAGTCTTGACCTCCGAAAATAAAAGTCTCTCGACCCTGCGCCATCTTGACCCAGTCCACCACTTGCAGTTCACTGGGGTCTTTCTTCACCTGGTCTACCCAGAAATACCTGGGACGACCAACTGGTCGTCGAACTCTCGGTCGATTAACACTTCGAACCTCATCCATTATTTCTAGGTAGCCGAGTAAGCGGAGGCTGTGTGCTTTTATCTCACCAATGATGTTTGGCTCGGCCACCAGTTTCTCAATTTCTGCGTTCTTCCTGATTCGCCAAATTCCATCTTCTCCTTTACTGGCCCTAGAATTTTTCTTAGTATTTTGCGCTCGGCCACAAGAAGTTTACCTTCTTCCCGTTAATAAATAAATTAAAAATAAATAAAAAAGTAAACAAAATTAAAAAAATAAATAAAAAATTGGGAGAAGAATTAAAGACGAGTAAATAAATAAAATTACAGAAATAAATAGGTATAAGTAAGCAAAAAAAAAATAAATAGAATTTTTTTTAATAATAGTAAATAAATAAAGGATCAGTCACTAAAAACCCGATAGCGAAGTCGTTAAAACCTGTACCGATACCGGCGAACCTCCACAGTATGTACGCCCAGGCTGGTATAGGGGGCACTGCCGGACTGGAGTCCCCAAAAAAACAACGGCGACTATGCAAGGACGAAGGAACAACGGAGACAAGCACATCGATGTGGCTATAGGTAAAGAGGTTATTATTAATCCTTTTTACAATGTATAAAAAAAACAACCGGGAATAAGCTTTTGAAGCAAATAGTTTTGAAGTTTGCTGCGCTTCGGATAATTTAGATTATTTGGTGTTATTTTGTGTGGTTTTATTACACATAGTAATATAAAAATTGTCTGACAGTTAAAACTTGATAAGAGGCGTAAAGTTCGGCGGTTAAGAAAAGAAATAGCTTGAAGCAGCTAGCTTTTATAATAGCTCTCTAGGCGTGTTCTATACTAGAAGAAAATTTTATAAACATTTTTGGACAAACTAGAATATTTTTAAGGGATTTTGAATAGAGATGGGAATAATTTTGGTTTTATTAGCATTTAAGGCAAGCATGTTACTGTTTAGCCACAGTGACTAGATCAAATCCACCCTAAGCAGATTTATAAATCTCTGTCCAATTTTTAACTGTAAACATGAGGGCAGTATCATCTGCGTAGAAAGGAAATTTATGAGATTCGTAACTTAAAAAAATATGTAGAGGGTGTCATAATTTAATCCTGCTCGAGTCTAAATTTGGGCTTCTGCCGGGCGGCACTGACACTGCGATGTATTGTTTTTAGCTGCTTCATTCTGCAGCGCTACATCACCATTTCGGAACGATTTTAGCGTCACTATTGCGTGTATGGTACTTTAGAGTGTGCTCAAAAATAAATATCAAATATTTTAAAAAAAATTAACATCTCATAAATTGTTGAAGTTTTTATACTGTGTAGATGAAAATTTACAAATTATACTTATTGTTTCTTATTAACTGCTACCTCCCATATCATATCAAATATATTATGGCAACATTAATAAGTATATCTCTGTTGTCTGTTAATGTTAATGCTACTAAATTTAGAAAAGTTGAAGATTGTTGCGACTATATCATTATCTCTATCCTATTTTAATATTTGTGTTATACCGGTACTCTTGTAATACGACAAAATGAGATGTTTATATCTTAAATAGAATAAACATATCGCGGGTAGTAGCTTTTATAAACTGATGTTATAATATTGTCGAGGTTACAAATGTTTTGTACGGAAGTTTAAACTCTGTGGCATGAAGATTTTGTAATTATTATTTCTACAAAACGGAAGCCAGATTTTTGCTTATCGCACCTACTAAGATTACTCTCCTTATTGAAGACTCCGTGCTCTGTGGTCTTATTGGTTACTGTCGTAAATTTTGAAGTTTTGAAGTGAGTAACTATTCGTCAACGTCATTCGTCATCAACTTATCGGTTCAAATGGAACTTGGTGTTTCTTGTTTTTGAATCTTGAAGAAATCTGAAGACAAAATGGGGCTAATTCTGTCAAAACTGCGCGTAAGTATTTTACTCTGGTTGAATTTCTATCTTGTATCGTAGCCAAAACTATTTCTATAGTTCAGCCTCTTCATTTTATTTGGCCCGAATTCAAATTACTGCTACTCCCGATCTACCCGAATTTATGGATAGAAATAAGAATGTTTGTAATGGATTTACCTCTCTACTGTTTCGCTCCCGATTTTTTATTAATATTCAATAAATTATTCCATAAAGCTTAAAACATATGATAATAGATTTTTGACTCATGATCTTTTAATATAAAAATAATATGGTTGGAAATCGCATTAATTAAATTCGCAAGTACGGACATATTTTAACGTTTAAATGCAGGACTAAATTTGAACATAATGATCTTAAAATGAAAAAGAAACAGCTATAACAAATTTGTTACATTTTATTTTTTTAACTAGCTCGTGTAATTTTCACTCTACCCACGTATTTTGTTGAAGAAGGTTGGTATATGAGCTGACAGTTCACCTGATCTTAACTGAAGACATTGGCTTGGACACCCAACATGTGTGAAGACTTTTGGTTGCATTACCAGCCTCGAATAGACTAAATGGTTTTAACATTGATGATTATGTGCCCAAAATTAAAAAAAATTCTTATTTATACTTTATAAAGACACAATTTTATTATTTTGTTGGTCTTATGATCTAAGACTTACATTGTTGATAATTTTATATATATCATGTTTTTGTTTGTAGCTTTAAGATCTGTCCTACATTTAAAATAATATTATAAAAGCATATAAACTTTGAGTTACAATATTATCTGTCATAGACTTTTTAGGTCTTGTTTGACTTATATTTTCACTGTTCATTGTTGTACTGAACTCCTAATTTATTTTAATATTTTTGCTATGATAAAAAATAATTAACTTAAATCAGGGATGATTTTTTAGAGTTCTATATCGATCTATAAGATCTTGTAATTCTATGTATATATAATATATACATAGAATTAAAAAAAGGATTTGATAGAGAGATGAGATTTTAAAATTTGTTTACTAAATAAGTAGAGCACTCTTCTGTGCTTAATCATAATAAACTAAATTATCAAACACTAATTTAGATCATTAGTATAAAACTGATTTTATATTTGGCAAAGTTAGGAGCATATAATGTCTGTGATAATTGTCTGTTGGTCATTTCTAATGGCCCATATTTTTTACTTTAATACTTTCTTATTGTTCCACAAAGTATCAGAAATTTTGAATCAAATATTGACTAATCTCATGATTGTTTTTTGCCAAACAAAATTTGACTTGCAATATGTTGCAAATGTTTGCATTTGTAAACTGCAAGATTTTTGCACTGATTTGTGATGAGGATAAAACTAAAGGACAAAAAAAAGGTTTATCGTTATGCTTTAGAATTAAAACAAAAGAAAAGAATAAGATAGAATGAAAAGTTATTTAATCATTAATCAATATTCTATATGGAAATAGTATTGTTGACATATTTTACTATAATTATTTGATTATTAAACAATCATAATATATTTCTTATGTCAATGATACTCATAGTGATGTTAGTACATATGTATATGTCCATATACACAACACAATGGGGGACTAAACAACATTCCGACACTACCAGCCATACTTTGTTTGTTAAACAATACGGGACACAACTGTTAACGTAATGCGAAGAATCTGTATCTTGAACAATTTGCATTATATTGGGACAAATTCATGCTTTCTTGCTGTTTTTCATGTTGTTTTGCCATTATAGATATGTAGTATGAACATTAATTATTAACTGCACCCTGCATTTCACTCTCATAAATTTTCCCCATTTTTGCAACATGTTTCATTGATGCTCTGCACCTATTAGTCATAGCATCTTGTTACATAGCCTAAAGCCTTTCTAGATAAATGGGCCACCCTACACCAAAATAATTTTTCAATCAGGATCAGTATTTCTCGAGATGAGAGTGTTCAACCAATCAAACAAAGTATTTAGATTTATAATTTTAGTATAGATAATGATTATTACAGTAAATAACTAACTAAATAAATAACTAAATTTTAAAAAATTTTCTAATGATCCAACAGTACAATTCGAATGCTAGACTTATAAGGCCGCTTATCTGAGTAGTACTATTGTATATAACTATATTTACTTGGATTTATATTGTATGTCCAAGTATCTTTTCGTGTGGTAACAAACAAGGTGATTTATTGTGACAGGTAGTGATTATACGACTCAGGAATATTAATTGCATCCCTAGTTTTATTTTTATGTGGTCAATCTGTGAATGTGCTCCAGACTATAAACTGAAATTGCTGGGTGAGAGAAAACAGCATAACGAATTTGCAGTTGTATCTTGTCATAAGTAGAAAGAGCCATCCATTAACCACTGATTCTTTAGGTTTTAACATTGCTCTCTGAATTTTAGGCAATTTTGCCCCTATTATACTTCATCCATGGTAAGCATTTAGTATGAGGCCACTTATTTGCAAGTTCATTAAAAGTACTTAGCATGTCTGGAGAAGCCACAAAAGTTCCACGCAACTATGTCAATAAGCTAGGGTAATGTGGTAGTTTGTTTTTGGGGTAACATTTTGCTTTTTATAAGGTTTATTCAAGGAATTTTGGAATTAGTTTTTTTTTCAATTTGAATATAAGATAATAAGGCAACATAAACTTTAAATCTTGAAACAAGAACATAATATCACAACTTTTTTTAAGGATGTTATGCCTATGATAGAGTGAGATTTATTATATTACATGTGTATATGAAGGAGAGCTGCAAATGCTAGAATTAAATGTTAAATAATATGAATTTTACATTAATGCTGATTAGTTCGAGATCAGTACTTATTTCACTCAGTACTATTTTATTATTTGGCACTGTTTCATTTTTGTTTTATTTCAAATATTGTGTGATTCTGATTTTTCAACTGCTTGTTTAACCATTTTTATGACAACTGAAAAAATGTATATGCCAAATACCACTGATAGATACACCTTAGCATACATACTTATGCTTCAATTCTATGTCAGTTGATTTAGGTCATAAATTTTTACTTTTCTTCAACCAACTTCAATAAAAGAAAGAGTCTGTAGAAAAGAAAGAAGGAGTCTGTAGAAAACCCTTACAGTCTCCTCATGTCTGTCCATCTGATTTTTAAAAAAATCGCCGACTAAGAAAAACGATCGTTGGCAAGGTCTCTTAAAATGCAACAAAAATGTCTTGAAACCATGTTAATCAAACCCAAAGTTAAGATTAGAGCGTCTCCCCCCTAACTTTTGTAATATTATACAATTATTCTGAAAAAAAAAATATGCTTTATACCTCACACCTAAGTAAATACTTTCAACTAAAACAATAGCCGACTCGGTATCATACATAGTTATTTTTATACAACTCTACAAACTTATTTACTTGCAGTCGTCCCAAGAAAATATATGGAATCAACCGCAAAATGAAATTTGTTGGTATTTATTTTGTCAAGTGATAGGACGGACCATCAGATGGCTACGGAACCCTTTCGTGTGCGTGCCAGACTCGCTCTTTGCCGGTTTTTTTGTTGTATGTGTAACCTGATTTCTCCGCAAGTTATCAAGCTATTTTCCCACAAGTCCCACATATATATTTTCATGAAAATCGGTCCCATAGTTTCTTTTTAGAAAAAAACAAATGAAAAATTTGTTTCACGAACGTTCACTTCAAAAGCGTTAGAAGTCGGTTTCGCTGTTTTCTTTGAAAATAATTATTCCTAATTAAGATTTCATCAAGAAATGTCGGTACTAGTTAATTAATTTAAGATTTGCTAGATAGATAACATCTTTTTACAACTTTTGCTGTACTTCTACGGCCGCGCGCGCCCGTGTAAGGATCACCGTCCTATATAAAGTCGGCATAAAATAAATTATTCGTGGCTTGTGGAGATGCCGGATGGCCTTGTCTACCCTTTTTTCACCACTCCTATCCCCTTCAAATCCTTAATCCTGACCCCATCCTATCTAATAAACCCGTTCAATCCAATTTCCCACTCGCAACTCTCCGGATGTTGCGTGTGTCTATGGGCGACGTGATCCCTTACCATCAGGGGAACTGTCTGCTCGATTGTCTTTCTTTCCATAAAAAAAAATATTTCGTTTTATTTACCGTTATAAATGGTATGAAACCTTTATTTGTACAAATGGCAACACTTGACTATCTCTTACATCGTAACATGTGGACATAAAGGTGGGTTATACAGACCATTGGTTTTATACAATACAATGCATGCAGGTTTGTTGGTAACCTGCTGATACATCACGCTCCCAATGTCACGGCCGAATATTTACATTCTTTAAGCAAGTTTCACTCCTGTTTTATTTTTTTAAATGTTTGTATGTATGGAACCTAAATAAAGAAACAAATTTAATATCATCTTTTTCTTGTACATATAACTTTTTCCGATATTAGCTAAAAGTGTAATAATAATTCCAGGCAAACCAGCAAAGGACAATGCCCAACAGCGGTACTAAAAAAAGTCTCATGCATCGAGATCAGAATTATACAGTAATTATTTCCATAATTTTGACGACATTACGCTTCATGGATTAAATTTTTACACCGGGAATTTCATTTATAGCATAAAAATAAGTGAATATTGCTTCACCTACACGATGTTTACACAATCTGTCTTAGACATTTTCGTTTAAAATGCAATAAAATCTGTTCTTGATGAATCGATTTATTTGTTCTGTGAAATGTCTCCGATACTCAGGTTTATTTTAGAAAAAGAACTTCTATAGGAGTTAATATAATAAATCTAGTCTCCAAAGAAAATGTTTGAACTTGATACTTTGTACGGTACTCCATATAAAAACGGGCATTGTCCTGTAAATGAAACCTTTGAAATAGCTAGTTAACAAGTTTTCCTTAGTGATTTAATAACATTTGAAAACAAAGTGACCTTCAGTCTCAACTTACTTTGTTTTTAACAAAGGTTTGTTTGAATGTATTTGGTTTCAAAAGTGTCAAAATACGCTAAAGGCAGCGTTCTCGTTGAAACGATATACTGTATTGGTAACTCAATCTTCAATCTCAATCCCAATTATTCACTTAACTTTCAAGTTTTTCGTCTGCTTTGCCCTCGAATTAAATTTGGAGATGGGTATTGTACTGCTTGGAATTAATTATTGTCGATAGAGCAGGGATACATTACGTACAGGGAGCGCTGGGTGGCAACATTTGTTTAGACTGGATTTCGTTATCTCCAGTCGATAGAGCACTGTATTAGTTCGTGAAAAGGTTCCTTAGGCACTGAGGTTCTTATAGGAAAAGTGATATCTGATACATGACTGCATACAGTCCCTTGTTGTGGTGGCTGAGACATACGAGCGGAACGGTAAAAAGGCTTTGGTGGTTGAGAGTGGATATATGAATGCAAAGGGTTAAAATCAAAGAATATAAGGAGGTCTACACTTTATTCATCCATTCATTCAATAATCTTTAACATCTCCACTATTTTAAGTTTACTCCTTGCGCCTATCTAGAAGTGGGCGATTTCGCAATTTCGAGTGCGCTATCTTGAGTACAACTCGTTGTGTAAATATCAGCTCGATGTCAAAATAAAAAAAAAACTATAGCTATCTAAAAAACTGGTCAAGAGGGGGTCGGGCTCGCACATTAAAGGGCTCCGTAGCTATCCGATGTAGTTTAAAAAAATTGTAAGTTGTAGTTAAAAAAAAAATTACGTAATTTTAAAAACCAACTTTTGGATCTTCATGTTACATCCCTCCGCAAATTTTTTGTGACAATTGGTGAAGAAACGGTGGAGTACGAGACCGGACAGACAGACATGATAAAACTAAGGTTTCCTCGTGGACTCTCTTTCTCTCTAGATGCCTCTCCACTAATAGAGATTGACCGACAGCTCAGCGAACTTTTTTCGGTCTTGTGCCAAGCGAAATAGGTCTTCTACGCTTGCAACATTCGTCCACTCCTTGATATTTCGCAGCGACGATTTCATTCTTCTAGTGGCCTATATAAATGTGTAGATTTATTATTTTTATAATTCTGCTAATAAATTATCTATACAAAGATCAAATTTCATCCAAATCCATTCGTACATATTCGTGCGTAGTAACATTCATCAAATGTACAAATATTCACATTTATATTATTAGAATAATAATCTTTAAATAACAAATACAATATTAACATAAATGCCGGTCGACTGTCCATAGTTTGTTCAAGATGGGGAAATTTAAATGAACGTCTACTGAACAAAACTCTACCACAAAAAACCAGTAAATTAAAAAATGAATTAAAAACTTAGTTGACCAAAGTAGGTATTGATTGTAAGAGATTATAATATTACACTTGTCTATATGAAGTTGACTTAACAGATTCCACAAAACCCGTTCAGCTTTTTAAAGACCATTCGCTATATTCTAGGTTTCAAGGGTTTATGTAAATTTATATTCGTCTACATTTTAATTTTTTCACAGGCTACAAAAGAAGTAAAGTCTCAATTCAAATGTTTATATATATTTTTATGTACGTTCGCGCATATGTTCGCCATTTGTGAACAGATTTTTGTAAAAATCGGATAAGTTGTTAGTTTTTAAAGTAAAAAAACGGAGATGTTTCGAAAGTACACTTTTAAGGCGTTTGAAGTGTGATTTTGTAATTTTCTGTGAAAATAAACTTGTTAAAATCAATTTTATCGGCATTGTTAACGAATTTCTTTCGATTGATTAGAAATATCTTTTCGTATGAGGTCGACGATTATCAAGAGTATAAATGCAGCAAAAGCAAATGTATTAATATTCCTAACGGTTATTGTCATGTCAGGGTACTTTCTTGAACAACCTCATGCTGTTATAATCATATCTACGGGACTGTTTTTTTAAACAAAATAACGCCTTAATATTCCAACTCACAACACACAACAGATACCTCATTATTAAAATACGAATAAATAAATCGTGACACATTAAATAAATTAATGAGCCCGCAATTATCGGTATTTGACCATTTTATGTAATTATAACCATATAATAAATAACCAATATGGTTATTTATTTGAAAGCCGTAGTAGCTCAGTGTCCGGGCGCTCGCCTTCGATTCTGTTTACTCGAGGCGAACCTGAGTTCGATCCCCGGTGCCGGCAC
>JAOCPS010587213.1:0-11136 GCA_025505425.1 Graphium colonna | reverse complement strand
CAGTACACAATAGTTCTTGATATTTAAAAACATAGAAATCTATTATAATGAGTCAAAATTTATCTTTTAAGTAATTATAGATTTAAAAATGTTATAGTTATTATATATGAGAAATAAATTTAATGTCAATTAAGTACACATAAATATTTCATGATATTTAAATACACATGGTTATAATAAGATGGAATTAAGTTAAACGGAGGGAAGTAATTACTCAAACTTGTCACTATAATATTCATCTAATGTATAGTAAGCTTTCTGTATTAATAATTTCTTTAGTCTCTTTTTAAAGAGATCAGGACTCTTTATTTCTTTTAAAGTATTTGGTAACTTGTTATTTATTTTCGGGCCTATACTATAAGTACTTTTTCTTAAGTAGTATGTGTTGCAATGTATCGTAGTCAATTTATTTAAATTTCGATGCGTTTTCATTTTATTAAAGTTTTTAATATTTTAATATTCTTTTTATTATAGTTGAGTTCCCCAAAAAAATAATGCCATATCGAATGGTAGCTGCTACATGTGCATTATACACCAGCATTAATGATCTTTGGTCAACGACTCTTTTTACCATAATGAGTGCGTATGAAAACTTATTTAAATGCTTACATATGTACGTAATCGCAATGAGTTGTCCATTTCATATCACTGTCTAAGTGATGGTCTAAAAATGTATGCTATTTGTTGCTAAGATTTTATGATTTTCGTATTGAATGTCTAAGTTATTACAAATATCATATCTATTCTTAAATAATATTATAAACGTTTTTTCAATTTCAAAATTAAGTTATTATTATCCATCCAATAAACAATTTTACATAATGAGTCTTTATTTCTCGTTGGAAGTCGTCGTTATCGCAAATAAAATCATTCAATGATTTATTACTTTGGGAAGGTCATTTATGTAAATTATAAAGAGTAGTGGACCCTAGACGCTACCTTGAGGAACGCCAAATGATGTATATCTAATATCAGATTTGTATTGGTGTCTCGTGTTTGTACTTGGACAAGACCTTATGATTTGTGTTATTTGATTTCGTTCACTTAAATAAGATTTTAATAGCTCTAATGCCATACATTTCTAATTTTTTCAATAAAATTTGATAGTAAACGTAATCGAAAGCCTTCGTCATGTCCATATATAAAGTGGATGGTACTTTCTTATAAACTTATTATTATATTATTATATGGCTAATAACTGGTGATATAATAGAAGAGACTGCTCTTATTATCTTCGTCGAAATACCATCAAAGCCACTGCTTTCCTTATTTTTTAATTTACTTATGCTTTTTTATATATCTTCTGTATGTGTGTGTTTAAAAGATATAAAATTTTGAATACAACTATCAAAAGTTGTCTTAGATCTATCGTTTTCCCGCAATTTTGTTTGGTCGATGAAAAAATCATTAAACGCTTTTGCTATTTTTTTAGGGCAGTTTTCTAATTTATCGTTTATTTTTATTTGAATAATGTTATCTTTACGGTAGTTACCCTTAATCATGTTTATAATTTTCCATGTCGCCTTATTCTTGTTTGAGGCTTTGGAGATGAAATTATTGTTCTGTACCTTTTGTGTCAACTTTACAATTTTCTTTAAACGGTTTGCATATTCTCTAAAGGCATTCTTTTTGCATTTTGATTCTTCGTTTTTCTGTACTGCCATCGTAAGTATCTTTTCTTTCTACAACATTTTTTTAACCCTTTACTCATCCATAAAGGTTTTTTATTCATAGGAATTATCATTCTTCAAAGAGAAACATAAATCGTGAAATAATTTGAAAATATCATGAAATTTATCAAATGCTAAATTTGGGTCAGTTATAATTTCAAAAATATCATTAAAATTTATATTATTTATACCATTTACAAATTTATCAGTATTTTCTCTATTATAAAGTCTCTTCCAAACATATGAAAAATTTATTGCATAATTACATTGTACAGCACATATAAGCATTTGTGCTGTGTGGTCAAATAATCCTTATTCTATTATTTTATTTTGACAACTGTTAATACCATGTGCAAAGTTGTCAATGCAGGTATAGCTACAAATACGAGTTGGAAGATTCAGTTCAAGCTTTAAGTTGAAAGTTAAAAGAGTATTTTCAAATGCTATTGAGTATTTATGTCTTTTTAATCGATTTATATTGAAATCACCGAAGACAATATTTTTTTTATTTTTAAAAATAATTTCATGACGTAACTCGTTTAATTTACCTAGAAAGATGATAAGTGATTCCTTTTTGTTATTTGGGGGTTGGTACATACACAGTAATATAATTTTATGCTTTATTAATTCGACAGCGCTACATTATATGTTATTAATTATGCTTGCTTTCTCTGCCAAGCATAATTTCTTATATTGATGCCCTCTGCGTATTAAAATGCAGGAGCCACCACTACGCGTTTTTCTTGCGAAATATGAGACTAAATTATAATTGGCATAGATAATAACGTATCTGATTCCAACATATTGTGTTCTGTAATACCGATTGCATCCACTTTTTTACCTTCTTCGTTAAGATTTTCCACATGAGTTGCCAATATATCCGCTTTATGTAAGAGAGAAGAGTATTTTGATATATTATTATTATATTAGACGCGAAAAAAGTTTTGACCATTGTCATTTGTCGGAATTTCATCTATCTGGGGTTCATCTAATAATTCGCATTTCTTTTTTTCAATCACGTTTAAGACAATGTCTGGGTTTGTTTGTGTACTTTAATTTATTTTTAATTTATTACTGGTTTTTTTTTTCTCATGAGTTTATATTGTTCATTTTTTTTCTTTATTCTAATTGAAGTATTTGTCTGTACAAATACCGACTTCCAAGTATTTCTTTTATTTTTAATAGCTTGTCTATAATATTCCATATCAACGTAGGAAACATTATTGTGTTTACTACATATACATTTTAATTCGTAATTCAATTTATTTATGTTAGGATACTAATTGTATGAAATTTCTGATACAATTATGTTAACATTGCTTTTCTTCCTTTCTTGCCAGAAATTGAGATGTAACTGGAAGTGATATGGGTTGTCATCGTTAGTACCTCCTAGCACAATAATGAAGTCATTATTGGTTAAATTTGGTGGACTTTTCTTTTCGGATTTTAAGACATCACATAGTTTTGCCCCAGTTTTTGATATACATGTTAGCATAAATTCCGTGCCTACAAGTTTTGTAATGTATTTCTTAGGCCGACTCCTTGTTCATCTGCTAAAGTGATATTTTTTTAGGTTACGTTTACTTATCAGTTATGTAGTCAACAATAGTAGTATTTTTAATTTCATATTGATTGATTTTTTCGGATAGATTTTTGTCATTTATGCAATATTTTTATCATTTATTTTTAAATTATGTTGCTTTTTATGGGTAATATCTTTTTGTATGAAAATTCTTTTGCCGTGTCCTTGGATGCCAGTTTCTTTATTAAGCTTTATTGGCGTTTTATTTGGCATCACAAGTGTCTGTGTAGTATTGTAATTATTTTGTGTATTTGTATCTTTAGGGCTAGAGTTCTTCGTATTTCTTTTCTTCTTTACTGATAAGGGAGTACTTTAAATTTTTTATACATAGCAATTAATTTATAACAATTTTCTATGTGTGTTTTTTACAAAATTAACACGGGCTTGTAGGTTTATGTACTGATTTTGGTCATTGTTACAGTTAAAAGGAGGACGATTATTTTTAAGAAATTTGCGAATTAAATTTTTTATTGTTGAATTCCCGTCGCTTACATGTTTCTAACTTATGACGCTGTGACAATGGAGCAGGATTGGGCGAATTACGTTTATGTAGCAATTTCTGAATTTTTTCTTCCGATATTGCTAAGTTAATGGCTTCATTTAAATTATTATGATTTTTACTCTGGACTAAGTTAGTAATATTTGGTTTTAGACCAAGTTAAAACGTGTGGGAGGCAAGGTCTTCCATTGCTGCTGTGCGACCTTGTAACTCCGCTTCCTTTTTATTTGATAATGTACTCGGTCAATAATTTTGATAAGCAAGTTACTAATCGTAATGCGTAAATAATAATTGATAATTCTTCATTTGATAATTGCCGGCATTTTTGGTAAATCGGTAAGTAAATGAGCATAATGTTTTCATTCTTCGAATTGTGTTTGGAGAAATTCACTGAGTTGTGTCAATGTGTCGAATTCTTTTATTGCGACAGTAGACTCGGCTTTTTTTTCTAATTGGTACAAAATATTTTAAAAAAGAATAATTTTTTTGACTCAGAGGCTAAAGTAATTGCATTATCACAATTTGTTATAAATTGTATCTTTAGGTCTAGAGTTCTTCGTATTTCTTTTCTTCTTTACTGATAAGGGCCCTACTCCCTTATCAGTAAAGAAGAAAAGAATACTTTCAATTTTTTATACATAGCAATTAATTTTTAACAATTTTCTAACTTTTTCTTTAGCTGTGTATTTTCTAAGTTAAAATTATTGATCTCTAAATTTGGGCATTTTATACTTTTCGTTAATTTCATAATTTTTTTGTTGATTTTCTTCTGAAGACGATGCCGTATCAAACAAATTTTCATCGTTTGAACTCATTATAGTTTGATTTTCTTGAAGGCTTGCTGAATTTACATTAAAAATATCTGGAAGTGAGTTAGTACGTTTACGTCTAAAAGTTACATTTTCATCCATATTTGTGAATATAGTAATTATAATTTATTTGTATTTATTCAATTATGATGTATTTACATTTTTTTAATGCTGTTAAAATATCACGAGTGTCAATAAGCGTTTAATTAAAAATTAAATCGTTAAAATAGAAAATTAAAATTAATTATAAGTATCAATTAAAATGGTACACCTATTCTACAATATTATATTTTCAACACCAATTACCTATTTATTATAATTATATTCTTGTTGGTATTACACGTAAAGGTAATTTTAAATGTGAACAGTTAAAAGTAACGTGAATATACAATATTAATACAATCTTACACTCAAAAAAAAATTAAATGTAGACATCAACAGCAGGTAACTTATATGTATTTGAACATCGGGTTAGATATTTTGTACTATGGTAACGGTATATGAATACCTATAATATTTATAATTATTACATCAGAAAGTTATTAGAGCTTTAAAGAGTTAAAATATACAACAATATACACACTTGGGTTCAAGTATGAAATATATTATGTGTGCAATGACACAATTAGAAATGTTAGAATTAAATGATGCCTCTCCAGTCACCTGTCAAGGACAGGACGTATGGTCTCAACGATGCGTAGGCCAGCATTGGGGTGCTACAACCTCTGTTTCCACTTGGTGATAGCGACAGAGTTTAGTTGTTGCCTGCGCCCCATTATTTTCTGTATGGCCGGTATGTGGCCCTGGGCCACTGCCTCCTCACGCCATTTGTGCAACGATGCAAGGATCCAGGGCATGGAACCAGCCAGTGCGCACGCCACCTTACTGGAGATCGTGCGGTATCCCCGTATTGTCCGAATGGCCAACAGCCTCTGTGTTTGCCGTAAATAGCCAAAGTTTGGCGACCTAGGGTGTTGGCCTATACAGCACCGTACAGAGCCATTGACCGCACCACTCCAGCATAAAGGCGCCGGCAGGAATCAATGGGGCCACCAACATTGCGGAGCAGTCTACCGAGAGCTGCTGCTGCTCTTGCCACATAAGGAGCGAGGCACTTGAAGTGGGAAGAAAAGTCCAACCGGCGATCTAGGACTAGGCCAAGATACCTCATAGTGGGTTTGACGTCAATGCAGACGCCACATACAATTATATGGGCATCCGCAGGTGGCGCTTTCCTAGGTCCATGAACACAGAGTGCGTCTGATTTACTTAGCGCCATCTCTAGCCCTAGACGCCGGATACGCCCAATAACGTGTGCTATCCCCGCTGTGGCAGGGTAAAAAAGGCATTGGCGATTTCAAGTGTCACAGCCAAGACGACCTCACCTCGGGAAACTGCCTCTTGCGCGAGGGACCTAACTTGTAGCTCCACGTGGATGGTAATCCGGTCCTTACGGAAACCGAACTGCCTGTCCGTCAGATTGAGCACTTGCTCCAGGTTTTCGACGATGCGGCCGGCGATCACTCACTCAAAAAGTTTGCTCACATCGTCGAGCAACACTATTGGCCGGTAGAAGGATGGGGAATCCGCAGCACGCCCTTCTTTACGAATGAGGACGTGTTTGCCTATATTGCAACTCTGTGGGATTAGGGCCTGGGCCAGACAGGCATTAAACATCGCCCTCAGCCTGGGTTCTAGGGCTTCTTATGAGGCCAGCACTAATGTACGACCCGGGATACCATCGGGACCGGGAGCAGTCCTTTTTGCCTTCATCTTTATGATAGCCGCATTGAGTTCCCCCGGAGTCACCGTAGGTACCCCCGAGCCTGGGTCGGCTTCTTCCGTGCCTTGAGACGCCATTGTGGGTGACGTGTGGTTCTCCCGCTGTGGGAATAACGCCGAGGCGATCGCCGAAACAAGTTGAGGCTGCAAAGTCCGCGTAAGTGGAGGGACCCAGGGGCGAAGTTTGTTCATCACCATCCTGTATGGCCGCCCCCAGGGATCGTGGTCAATTGCAGCCAGAAACTCCTTCCTTACATCGGCAACCGCGCGGCGTATAGCCATCTGCAACGTCAGTTTAGCCATTCTGAAGGAGGCGTATAACTTGGCTTCAAGGGCAGCATCCCTGCACCGCCTTCTTCGACAGCGAGTGTACTGGCATCTAGCCGCAACGTATGCCTTGCGCATTTGCGTAAGCTCCGCTAACCACCAGTACACCTGCTGTTTTGGAGGGAGGTTCTTGGACCGGGACATAGACGCGTTACAGATTTTCGTCATTGTGTTCTGGAACCATTCGGCATCCCTCTCAATGTCCATTTGGTTGGGCGCAGGCTCCCAGGAGTGGACTATTGTCGCCTCCTTCTGTTCCATCAGCGGCTGGACGACCTATGTCAAAGTATTAGAATGGGTAAAGAGCAGTATCTAGCTGGCGTAATTTGGAATTAAGACTGTTAAAAAACGGGCTGTCACTCGAGGAACCTTACTGAAGGTCAATAGCCCCGATTGCTGCCTAAAAGCCAACAAGCTTGCGGAGAAACCGAAAGAAATCACCTATATCCTTTCGAATCTAAGTACGTGTCAATCGAATAGTCAAATGATGAAATTCGATTAAGGGATTTGGATAACACAGTCACCCCTTTAGAATTTGCAGCAACAGTCGCTAGCGCACGGAGTAGCTCGGTTGATGACATTAAAGTCGGGCCGTACGCCGTTCACCAACTAGTATGGTAACATGCTGGATGAGATAACGGTTGTACGAAAATTAGCAGTCACCAAGCGTATTACTATTGGTTTGGGATCTGCTCGTGTAGAACTACTTGAACCCAGGCCGTTGCACTGTTTGAGTTGTCTGGAAAAAGGTCATGTTGGTATAAAATATCTAAACTATATAGACCGAAGCAGTCGATTTTATGCTTGTGGAGAAGTAAGCCACACAATTAGGTACATCAAAGACTCTTAAATGCCGATTGTGCTCAGATATTGGGCACCCTTCTGGACATTGCTTTGGGAAGTTATTTCCCACACCACTTAAAAAGGGCAAACAGCTTTCCTCAACGGAAGCGATTGTTGTCGCTCCCAGTGAGGAAACAGAACCGAATTTTTTCTCGATTTTGAAGGTCTCTGAGACTCGGATTTCCCACCTCTAAATGTCTTTAAGGGTAACCTAAACCATTGCCGCAATGCGCAAAATCTGCTTTTCTGAAGTCATGCCTTTGTTTCCACGTTTTTCTCCTCTATCGTAATTTAAATAGAGAAAAATATACAAAGGAAAGACGGCAATTTACGATGAAATATTTCAAAGTTACCAGAGAGAAATACAGAAAATATAATAACAAAGAGTCTTTTGTTTATTATCGTCCTACCCTCATAGTGCTTCGTTTTCTTTATTTCTATTTAAATTGTCCGTTTTAGAAATCTGAATTAATATTAAGTTGGTTATAAAAACATAGTTTGGTAGACTTAACCTCGTGTAAGATAGTTAAAAAAACCGACGTTATAGATCAACAGTTACCATTAACAATATTTATAATACATTTTCTTAGTAACTTTAAAAGAGCTGAATCCTCGATCAATTTTCAATAAAAATATTTATGTCATATTATCGAGTTGTGAGAAATATATGAAACTTTAAATAGTTGCAAAATACATTTAGAATAAAAGTATAGTTTCTGGATAATGGAAGTTAAATGTCAAAGGATGTTAGGCTGGGTGGTTGCGAACATGCATAAATAAATTGAAATATAAAGTGTGGATTACAAAAAATAAGAAAAACCTGAATATTTAAATGGAATATCTACAAGATACTATTTTACACAAAAAAACGAATTTAATCGCCTTAAATTATGTTTCTTTTTCAGATTTGAAAAAAATACAACGAATAGTAGAACTAGTTTTTCTGATTTGTTTACAGCAATTTTTAAAATCACGAAGTTTAAAAACGGCGGCGGAAATATGCGGGAACATACATAAACAAAATTAATTTTTATGAACTTTTGCTGGTGTATGCTAAGCAATATTTTGCCCGCAATGGTTATAGTGGTCGAGTGCTGGTTATACATTATCAATCTTATCGATGTGATCCTTCAACCTAATTATAGTAGTAAGTTTAACAGTAGTATATTTGTATGAAAGTATATATTTTCTTCTACAAATAATGTATTGTTTTAGTACTGAATTCTTAATACAAGCATCAAATTTCTAAGGCGCATTCTGGCGTCAGCAATATACACTTTGGGAAATTTTCTTACCCAATTGCTCATCAAATTCCGATTGCTCGGTGCAAAGGAAAGAGAGATCTGTTGGATTAGCTTTATGTTGAAAGGTTTACAGAGTGGTTTTGGATCCTGTCTTTGCAGAGCGGGTGCTGTACCAATTATCTCTTTCTGGTTTCACCAAAACTTTCATCATTCAAAAATGGCAGGAAATGCTACGTATTTTAATCCTTGCTTTTATTTTATATTAATCCATTGCTTATATCACTTTAAGGAGTAGTGACATTTTTGTTTATTTCAAACGGATATATATATTAATATATTTTAGTATTGGATATTCTATTTATCAAGAAAGTTTGAAGGCTGTATAACATCACGCTGTAATTAATAGGAGCAGAGCATCAATCATCACAAAAATGTTTTGCTATTACAATGGCAGGCAATTTATCAAAAATGACACCGCTGGGAGTTTTTAATAATAATATATGGAATATATTATTATTAAAAACTATAAACTATATATATGGAATATACATGTTCATTTATTTATTTTGAATTTCAGAACAGTTTCAAACCAGTTTTTGTAAAACTCTCTAAAACATTAAAGAAAATTCAGGCTTTGTCTGAAAGTTTTAACAAATAAAAACTAAGAAAATAATTCAGAAAGAAACGAATACACTATTCTATCAGGTTACAGTAGACAACAGCTGTTCGGTTACGAACATCAGTTCAATTATCGGTGCGCTCTATCGATCTACAAATAAAAGCTGAGCTTTTATGTTGCCGGGTCTGCGTAATCCACTTGTTATCGCTTGGTGCGACACTTGTTTAATGAACACACAAAGTGTAAAACACAGTTTTAACACAACTTGTTCAGTTCCAGCATTGTACAGTGTTAAGGTAATAAATATTTTCACAGTAAATAGGAACCGTCTTTAAACAACGTAGAAGTAAGTAATCATATACTTTAAAAAAAAGTCGGTTTATAACTTCCCGAGAAATCCAGTTACATACGTACAAAATAATTAAATCGAGCATCTCCTCGTCTTCCGAAATCGGGGGAAAATCAAAGAAAGTTACTCTCTGATTTTATATGTTTTCAAAACTATTTCGCTAACAAGTCAGTATTAATATTTTTGAAAATAACAACCTTCTTTTTTGAAAATTGCTGAATAAATTTGATCTATCCAGACGCGTTCAAGCATCGTCAACATACAATTTCTAGAATTTCTCACGTTCGGATGGTGTTGATTGCTCAGTATGGAATTGGGATCCGTTAGATTAGCTTTATATTAAAAAGTTCACGGTTTCCGACTTTGTTCTTGTGAAGCGATTTCTGAAACAATTTACCCTTTCTACTTTTACAACAATGCTTTTCATGCAAAAGATGGCAGAACATTCTATGTGTTTTATTCTATATTGTACACAAATTTAAATTCTTGAAAAAGAAATTCCTATGAAAATTCTGTAAGAAAATTCTTTTTATTGTTGTTATAGATTCATACCTTAAAAGAAATATCAAAAGGAACGTCACGATACTTTATAAAGTTTTAATACATAAAATTGTAGTAGAATTGAGGACATATTCGGTAGATTTTCTTTAGCCATAATCCTGAAAAACCACATACATATAAATTCAAAATATTACTATTTCTTTGAAACATTTTCAATTTTTGTTATGGAAATCTTAACTTATAATATCTAGGTGTGAAATTTTAAATTCCATGTTTTTTTATTTTGTTATTTAAATTCCTCTGATTTTTTTTATTAATATACAAAAATTTATTATATTAATTTACAGATAGGTTATTCTAAACATCTTGAGGTTTTGAGGAACTTTTTTGCACCTATTCGTTATGACCTGTGCTTTATGTGTTTAAAATAGATTATAATATTCCCATCAGAAAAACTACAATATCTTCAAGACGGTAAAGACAATTTTATTTTGTGAACAAAAGATGTTCCGTGAAGATCACCAGTTTATTTATCGGGACGCTCGATTGGTCGTAAAACAATTGTCAGCGCGGTCTGCTATATCGTGAGTACTGCGTGATTAACCTGCGAACATTTCACAATCACACAATATTTGTTTGCTCTACAAGCAAAGTTTAAAAATCACCCTCATTCCCGATGTATAATAACATAGAACGGTCTTTATTTTGTGTAGATTTCATGTATTTGAATTTTTTACACGTTAAAATCGATACAAACTTTCTGGAAATCTATGTATAAAAATGTTAAATCAAATATATTATTTAGTTCTAAGCTAAAGATAAGAAATAAAATATAACGTCATGTCAAGTTGCCTGCATAGCAATGGTAAGCATCTAAAATAACGTTTTAAATTAAACAACTTTACGGATTT